>NDFZ01000443.1:0-10960 GCA_002192655.3 Mamestra configurata | reverse complement strand
TTTTTTTATCTTAGGCATTTATGATTTTGACTGCTTATCTCAGGTAACTTTAAAAAGTTTCTGGTCAGTCAAAAACTCCTTAAATATCACAATTTCTACTTACGACACAAATATCCAGCGAGTTGCAATTGTACACGTTAAAAATATATATTTGGTCAAGATTTTCGAGGTCTGTTTGTCACATAGACAAATAGACCGTCTTAATATGGCGTAGTCAGGGAAATATGGCCTTAACAGCCTTAATAGTCTATTGAATTAGTAGTTCTCAGAATAATTTGGGGACATACAAAACATGATATAATTTACCAACGACTGTAAAAAAAATTAAAACAAATAAATCATTGTCTGCATTCAATATTGATTTAATTCTACGTCTTAAATCATTGTTTATAAAGGACTTGTCACACTGAATGCGTTCTGCGTCCTACGGTCCGGTCATATCGAACATAGAGTGCGGGTAGCGTTCGAGTTGACCGGACCGCAAGACGCAGAACGCATCCAGTGTGACAAGTCCTTAAGAGTACTGATTTCTGTTAATATTTTGATATAAGAAGTTTATGAAGTTTGCGTGTGAGCAACACTGAATCATTTGGCGGTTTGAATTAATTGTATGTTGTGTTGCTAGGTTCGAAATTTTAAACTTTCTGCGTGGAAGCATGCGGGGACTGCGGGGTGCACGCGGTGAAATCGGTGCTTTCGAGCTATCATTTATTTTAGAGGTACCTTAAGTATCATTCAACCTTAGGATGTTTTTTTTCTTGACTATGCAGGTAAAAAGTATCTCTTGATTTTTTCCTTTAAGTAAGTAATTGATCTCTACTTAGGAAAAAAATATTTTAGACAAAATTTTATTCTTTGCTACATTAAGAAATAAATCAAGGGCCCTACATTTTTTCAAGACAAGATATTTTTAGATCCGAAGCAATCATTCNGATATAAGAAGTTTATGAAGTTTGCGTGTGAGCAACACTGAATCATTTGGCGGTTTGAATTAATTTGATGTTGTGTTGCTAGGTTCGAAATTTTATTCTTTGCTACATCAAGAAATAAATCAAGGGCCCTACATTTTTTCAAGACAACATATTTTTAGATCCGAAGCAATCATTGAAGTTCGAATTTACGTCAAGATTCGTAATAACACTAAACGCTCCAATACCTTTTATAGGTTTCAGAAAACTCTGTTGTCTGATGGACAGTTATTTCGTTGAGTATTTTTACTTAGAAATATTTTTACTTAGACTAAAAAAAAATCTACTACATACATAATATATATCATATGACCTCTGACCTCAAGGACAATGATGACATCGAGAGGGAACTGAGGGCGTTGGCAGTGCGGGTGAACATGATAGCTCGCAGGTTTACACTTTGTTCGACAGAAGTCAAAATTACTCTTTTTAGGTCTATGGTTCATCATTTTACCCGTGCAGCCCGTAGGCCGACTATACTCAAAATTCTTAGTGCCTTCTGAGGCCAATTTAATAATGCGTTTAGGGTGCTGATGGGGCTGCGGCGATTCATCCGGTCGATTCTGCAAACATGTAGAAGTGAAGGCTTGAGAGAAGTGATCACGAGGTGAACTGTTACTCCATACAATCAAGATGTCACGTGATCACGGAGTGAGCTGCCATTCCATCTTGATTATATTTTTTTTTCCTCTTTTTTCTTTTTTGATTATATAGATTGACAGCTCACCTCGTGATCACTTCACCCAAGCCTTCACTTCGATATGCTTATAGAATCGGATGTTTGCTGAACATCGCGTAGACTGCTTTTACGCTACGACGCGTAAAATATGCGCGTCCCTTGTGCGTAGAGTACGTGCCAGCGGCAACAGCATCCTTAGTATGATCGCCAGTCGGCTGGACTGTAGTTACATCAATCATTGTTGCGTTATTTGTGAATGGTTCAGTAGTGATTGTTGAGTTTTTCTTTTTTTATGTTTTGTAGTTTTAAGTATTACTAACACTACTATAAGAACATTGTTACTAACAAAATGGACACCATGGTCTGAAATTAAAGTATTTATTATTATTATATATTATTTTTCTGAGTGACGGATTGCTTGCATCTTCACTTACGGTTGCTAAATGTATACTCGTACATTTGATTGACCTGTGGGGATGCCATGGATTGGTGGAGCGGAAAATGGAAACGCGGATAGGCAAACTCAAACCGACACAAACAGTTGTCTTTGCATTTTAATATCTTTTCCAATAGAAAGACTTGCCATGTGTTGAAAGAGACATATCAATTGTATGACAGTTAAGCTATGTTATCTTGTTATCTATGGTAAGACAGATTTATCTGAACAGAGTACTTAAAAACTATTTTAGTTACCATATGAAAATAATGGTCAATATCGTCCAGCGGCGACATGGGCAGACGACATTGTTGCCATTGTGGGTAGAACCTGTATGAGTTCATCGTTTTTAGGGTTCCGAACGTCTATATGGATAAACGGAACCCTTATAGGATCATTCGGTCGACTGTCTGTCACAGACGATTTTCTTCTAGACCGATTCAGTTGAAATTTGGTTCAAAGTAACATATTAAAAAAATGAGATTCGTTCGAAACCCTTTGCACGCGAGTCCGACTTGCACAGCTGCATTTGGCAATTTTTTTTTCTACTTTTGTGACCTACTAATCTAAAGTAGAAAAAATAATGATTTTACTACACCATAATGTTGGCATTACTGGATTCCGTTTCTAAAAACACTCATTAATATGTTTATATTTATTCCAATTTTCAATCAAATATGATAAGAAAGACGTTTTTAACCTTTTTTGAAACCTGTTTTCCGCCACGCTCGACGCTCCTACTAAGCACAGACCTATCTTTAAGGTCTGACCCGTGTTACAGGCCGTAATGTACCATTCTCAGCGAGCATGTTACGTTACGCCGTGTCCTAAAATCCGTGTAAAATGCTCGTTTTGAACTCTTTGCTCGCCCGTGCTCCAGATTCGCATGACATCAAGATGTCTGACGACGAGTTTGTTGCGATCTTTGATTATACTAAATTATTGTTAAATTTTTTCATTGTCCCACTTCATGTTGTACAAAATGTAATCAAGAATCGACGAGTGTAGCTCGTGCGCTCTTGACGACTTGTCGCGGCGCACTGACACTCAAAAGGAATCGCAAAAAAAAACGATCGCGAGCGGAGCACTCGAAACGAGCAACGAGCAGTTCGTTGCTCGTGTGTTTGTGTTTGTTTGACTTTTGTTTATACTGACTGCATGAATGTTCGCTTTGTATCATGTTACATTACGCCCCGTAACACCGGTCAGTACCCACCTTTATATATTTTTTTTCAAATCATCAAATGACTTCTTCCGCTCTTGGTGGAGTGGAAGGGCGTGTCAGACTCTTACTGACTCCGTGTTCCTTCTAAAGCCCTTTGCGTTCCAGGACCGTGGTGACTCTTTCGAACAAATTTTGCGCGTATTACCAGTATTTGAATCAATGACATTGAGTGACGATCTTTAGGTCATCGTAGAATCTATTTATATGAAACGATCTGTTCATAATTAAATATCAATGGTTCTGATGTGTAATAGCCGTAACGAACACAATGATTCAGATAAGTTGTTCGTAACAAATAAGGAAATTGTGTTGATGTTATAAATTATAATAAATTAGCTTTTGCCCGCAACTTTGTACGCGCATATCCCATGTTTCCCGTTTCCGTAAGAATTTCGGGACGAATTATAGACCTAAGTTTTCCTCCTGAATAACCTTATCCATTGGTGAAAACCGCATGAAAATCAGTGCAGTAGTTTTTGAGTTTATCGCGAACAGACAGACAGACAGACGCGGCGTGGACTTTTTTTATAATATGTGGTGATAGCGATGAGCAAAAGTTCTTCAATTTTGTGCTTCATTACCTTCACGGGTGTAAGTATTTTATTAATGGCTTTTCTAAAATAACTGACAACTTTAAGTGACAAAATAAACTGAACTTTTTCAAGTTTCCCAAAAAAAACAATATATTTTGTTTTTCTTGTTTCTTTCTGCACAGAGCGTTATGGTCGCGCGAGGGTTAGGTTTATCGGACCCCACCGGATAACCACACAAAAACGTCAAAGTACGTAAAAAGGGCTCTGGTAGTTTGGACAACGCACTTGTGTTAAATCCGCTTGGTCCACTCTTCAGGGATAAAGATAAAGATAATTTTATTTGTCAAAACATGCGTATACATGCAAATTTTGCATGCACGATGTCACAATATTAATCTTTCGTACGTACATGTTTCACCCATAAGGCGTACAAATTTGATAAAATTTACAAAAAATATAAAAACTAAAGGCACTTCAATTCAAGTATGTCAATGTCAGTGTCAACATTGTTATGTCAGTCAAATAAATTCACAATAAAATGTCACAAAAACTAAGAATTCATAAAATAAAAATGTCAAATAGTGTCATTCAAAAAGTCATTTACATTATAATAACACTTGTCTGTTAATAAATCTCGAATCTTGTTATGAGGAAGCGTCAAAAACGTTTGTATAAAGTGACTCAAAATCTTAGACGTATGACAAATGGTATATAACATAACACTGGTATTCCTCGAACAGTTAGGCTGAGGTCCACGTCCATATTTCGTTAGTAATATACAAGCTGAAATTGTAACGGTTGTTTTCCCGAAGCGAAATGAGTTTGTCTTGGTCATACAATCAAATCATGATTTAAAAAAAAATTAAAATCAAGAAATGGCAGAATAACAATTATGATAAACAAAAATCGTCATTGCCCTTCGCGTATCAACCAGCTCATAGGTATAACATAAAAGGACACCGCGCGCGATGCGCGGGGCATCCTCCCAAGCAGGCAAGTTAATGCCGTATTGCTACGCGCAAGAGCTTATTTTGCTCTGAACATTTATGAATCGCTTTTCACTTTGTCGGCGCGCCGCCGCTCTGCCAGTAGTACCTACGTCACGTCTAGTGATTTACTATTGCTTCTCATGCTTTCGAGTATATGAATATTTTTTTTTTAAATTATTTGAGAACAGAAACTTTTGTATTTTAAGTTTAACTTTATGTTTCGATAGTACTACTGATGGCTAATCGTTCTGCCGCGGGAAAACAACCATTAAAATTTCAGCGTGTATAGGGGATTATTAGTACTTTCCTCATTACTGGAAAAACGTCCCACTAGCCACAAAATACATAGTATTTAAATCAAAATCATCAATGCACTCCGTATACGATGAGTAAATCAGAAACGGTAAAGGCTACGATCCCACTCTCAGGAATGCTTTCGAGCTACCTCGAAAATCTCAATCCCATATAGGTAAGCTTAAGGGGCTTCTAGTCAAAATTCGATATTGGTCATCGCCTCATAAAGTTATTAGATACCGTATGGATACTGCCTCATGAGGCCCTAATTGAATCTGAGTAGCATCTTAAGATACTAGACGGGAAACCTATGGTTATTCCTAAAGGTGGGTACTGACCGGTGAAACAGGGCGTAACATGTAAGAGAGCTTTCGTGCAGTCAGTACGTGAAAACAAAACACATACGCATGACCGTATGTGTTCTGTTTTACGCGGATTTTAGAACACGGCGTAACATAAAAAAAAAATCAAGATGCAGATTATAATTAAGAATGTAATGTTAGTAATACATGCTCGCTGCGAATGTTACATTACGGCCCATAACACCGGTCAATACCTAGCTTTAGCACCCAGCACGACACTGTGAAGTAATGTCTATGTCATTAATTAAAGTGTGGATTTGACAGTTCAATTAACATACAAAGTTAATGGCTGGTTAAATACATGCTCCTAATGTAGCACACCCTCTTGGTATATGAGTGGAATTGTTGTCTTCTATAAACGTCACTCAGAAGTCATGACTGTCCGACAAAAATGCAGGTGGGTAGGTAATCTGCCAGGGTTGCGGAATTTGTTCGAAAGAATCACCGCGGCCCTGGAACGCAAAGGGCTTTAGAAGGAACACGGATGGGTTTTAGTCAGTAAGAGTATGACACGCCCTTTCGCTCCACCAGAGCGGAAGATGCCATGATTTCCCATCCTTAAAAAAAAAAAGGTGGGTAGGTACTGGATAGGAAGCGCTTGGCAATAAATTTATATAAAATTCTTCCGTTACTGGTGACTGAGTGTCTGATAGACAACGCGCAGTCGAAACTACTGAACGCAGAAAGCTGTAGCTTCAATACACTCCGTACCCCGAAATTCCTACGGGAGCGGGAAAAACGGGATATGCGTATACGAAGTCAGNCCTTAAAAAAAAAAAAAAGGTGGGTAGGTACTGGATAGGAAGCGCTTGGCAATAAATTTATATGTATAAAATTCTTCCGTTACTGGTGACTGAGTGTCTGATAGACAACGCGCAGTCGAAACTACTGGACGCAGAAAGCTGTGTAGCTTCAATACACTCCGTACCCCGAAACTCCTACGGGAGCGGGAAAAAACGGGATATGCGTATACGAAGTGAGAATTCCAGAAGCTGAAGTCTATTTCCTTATTATAAAACGTTCGCTTTTACGCTTGGTAGAGCTTAACTTGACAATAACATGATCACCCTGCGCTGCCTCGAGGACCAAAACATTTGGTACAACATTGTTAGAGAATTCTATTCAAGCAGCTATCGCAAAGCACGCCAGCGATTCACTTCGAATTTAAGACAAAACAACTAAAACTATTTGGGCAGCCTTAAACAGGACCCCATTTAAGATTAGACTCTATCTCTTCAACTTTATAGCGCAATTTTGTGTAACTTTAAAATGCTTGCCTGTTAATTGAATATAAACTTAACGTAGTTGTTTTAAAGTTGAATTTTGATTGTAACAAGTTATTAAGTCTGGGGCAAAACGTCTGAGATTTTGGCACGCTCTCTTGGTATTTTAGTTGTCTTCGCTTTAGTTCTCTGTTGGTATAAGGACCTAATTTATCAGGCGCTAACGTTTCTTTAAGATAATATAAAGACTTCTAAAGTTGGGTGGTTCATCGTCAATTACTTAAGTTATCACAGCTTAAGTGTCAAAGGCATTGGGGTGAACATTTGCCTTATTGTAGTCTCTTAAGTTCCCTAGATCTAAAAATTAAGGCGAGATAGAGAGAGAATAAATTAATACTCTGGGTTTGGGAAAGTTGTGCTTTATTATTTATTGCTGAATGTGGTGTACGTTACTCCAGCAGGAAAGTGACTCCTACAGCGATATGAGTGGAACGTCTAATAAGTGCGTAATATGCTGGGAATGTAACGTACATATGTATGTGACTTAGGTTTAAATAATAATAATAATATTTTATTTATTTTTCTCCCATAAATACATTTACGCAAAAAACAGAATAGTTCAAGCAATGAGGATGGGAGACAGGAGCCCATATTAAGTAAAACCTGTGCTATGGGACTCCTGGTCTCCTAATCTCGGACAACGTTATAAGATATCAGGTGAAGACAGGAAAAACAGTAGCAGGGAGCGCTATAGCTAAAAAAATTTAACAAAAATAAAATAAGAATGTTTTGTTGAGTTTGTGAACTTGTTGGTGGGTGTGTGTTGAATGTGTCATGGTTTTGTGGGTGTAATGAGTTGTGCTCGTGAAATGGACGATCAAGAAACGCAGATGAAGGAGTATGTTTCTAATTAGTTGTTTCTTATCGACAAGAACCGGCAAGAAATTAAGGAACAGAACTTAGTTTTAATATCTGGAAAATAACATCGTTTTTCCTTCCTTTGTCATTTATCGTTCTTGAATACCCATTCTACCAGGTTAGCATAATTAATGAGTTAGTACTATGAGATAGATAGTGTAAATATCGTTTTAACGTAAACAATAACTTTGGACTCCACACACAACCATTTATTTGCACTTAGGACCCCTTCTGGGGTTATCTATTCAACTCCCAGTCTGAATATAACTGACAATAATTTTAATTTAGAGACAATAATAATGTCTACGAATAATGGAAGTAGACTATTTAGTATCCTCACACAGAACTTAGGATTTAAGAGGCTCTAGACTTAGTGCTAATCTATCAGCGAATTCGATTGTTGAAATGCCAAAATATTAGGGATTGGTCACGTGACATTTCGAAAACGTTTGTCAACCCTATAGATTTTTGGGGTGCTCAATATTACCTCTATTTTTAAAAGCTATAACGCCCAAATGACGTAAAGTTTACTTCATATAACTTATGGAAAGTGTGGTACTTTCCATAATTTTCATTTAATATTACGTTCAGTATACACTTACACACAGTAACACTTTCTGTAACGTTCGTTTAGTATAATTCTTATTAAGTATTACGTTCTTTTGATCTAATTAACATTTTGTATAATTGACATTTGATCTAACTGCTGATCAAAGAGCGACCGTGTTAGCTCGGGAATTAAGGGCACCCCGACACGGAGATGTTAGGTTCGAATGGGATGGCGGGAGCTAGAGTGAGCAGGCGAAGTGAGTGAGTTTGACTCCCGTTATTCCATTCATGTTAGGTTCCTTTAAACCCTGCAGGCAGAAAAAGGAGCCCCGCGCAAGGGGCTCCGTCAACGTCCCTTGATCACGACCGTAATTTAAGCCGAATGAAAATTCGATAAAATTAGTGATCATTAGATCTGTGGCGTTTCCAAATGTCACATCTTATTCCATACGGCAACATGGCCATATCTAAATACCTACGCAGGACGCATTTACTAATTCCGTGCATGTCATGTTGACGGTTCGAAAGAAATATGAACATTTTAACTTTAAATCATTAGTTTAAGTGTATCAACTGAAGCTTATTTAAATTGGAATTATGTTATCTCTTGGCTGTATATCATAAGTTTTTATAACAATATGATTTTAAATTTATTACAAATGAAAATTAATTCAAACGAAATTATATCGTTCGTTTTTATATTTTAAAAAGTTATACCTTAACACACCAAGATTTTTCACATTTTGACAACGCCTTCGCCACGATACCGCCGAGAGAATGTCACGTGTCCAGAACCTCACGACACTTCATCGTCATTCTTTGAGGCGAAAGATTTCGACTGCTGGACTTGGGTCCCCTCGAAGTATTGCCACATCAACTGGTCTAATGCTTCTCGCATGCAACAGACATCTCATCAAGTCATCGGTCTACCTTGTAAGACACTTAAAAGGATATTATGCTAGAACCACATTACCTTCTAATTGGCCCACTGGAGGATCTCCCCATAACCCTGCATATTCGCAAAGTAGGGCACATAGTTTAGATTAATATAATTGTGTAATGACCATAACACGGTCGGGTTATACTGTGATAGTCCAGTTGATAAAGCGATTACCGCGCCATTTCGAATTGTGAAATTAGACAAACGACCTATATAAAGCGGTCTTAATAGTTTAAACGATTATGAACCTTATTTTGTAATTTACTTGGTTATGTTTTAGGTTTTTTTTTNATAAAGCGGTCTTAATAGTTTAAACGATTATGAACCTTATTTTGTAATTTACTTGGTTATGTTTTCAACAGGAAAGGAGGAAGTGGATAATAGACACAAGTGGTACTTTCTAACAATAGTTTTGGCGAAGTTAAACCGGAATTATCATTGAAAGCGTTTTGCCAATGGCCATTGATTTTAGCAGTTCGGAAGGCATTTAGAAAATTTAAAACAACTGACACTTGATGAGCTAGAACCCACGTTTATTATTTTTTCTTCTTTTTACACTTTCCTTGCATTGTTATGTTACTAGTGAAAACAGATTTCTGATTTGTATCTACACATATGGAATCACTGGTCCCCAAGTCACTAACTTTTTTTTTTTTTTAAGGATGGGAAATCATCGAATGACTTCTTCCGCTCTGGGTGGAGCGGAAGGGCGTGTCAGACTCTTACTGACTAAAACCCATCCGTGTTCCTTCTAAAACCCTTTGCATTCCAGGGCCGCGGTGACTCTTTCGAACAGATTCCGCAACCCTGGCCCAAGTCACAGGCTATAACTCTAGTTTGGGAGCCACAAGATATTGCTATAAGCGCTCTTTTTTGTTGTATCATATGACTGTCCTTGTAACCTTTGTAAAATAAGTACCTATTGAAAATAAACATTATTATTATTATTATTGACATACCTGAAGGCAGCGGCTTTGATGCTTTTTTAATACGGGTATTAAAAAAGCATTCAAATTCAAGTCGCACTATCATCTCAACGACAACGAACGTAAGAAACTAGTTAAAGTGTAGNTCTAGTTTGGGAGCCACAAGATATTGCTATAAGCGCTCTTTTTTGTTGTATCATATGACTGTCCTTGTAACCTTTGTAAAATAAGTACCTATTGAAAATAAACATTATTATTATTATTATTGACATACCTGAAGGCAGCACCCGTATTAAAAGAGCATTCAAATTCAAGTCGCACTATCATCTCAACGACAACGAACGTAAGAAACTAGTTAAAGTGTAGGGAAACCAGAGGGGTATATGGCAGTTTGCTACTGCNATGAACAGTTATTAGGGAAAGGTCAATATACTTTATTCCACATTTATCTGGCGCATACTATAGAGGTGTTCATGGATGTGAATGCTAACGCTCTTGTTATTGTTGACATAGCTCTACTGATTGAGCCGCTGAGAACAGATGCTATTCCTGAATGTGCCTTCTTTTTTATTATTGACTAGCGGACGTCACGCGGTTTCACCCGTGTAATTCCCGTTCCCGTGGTTATACGGGGATAAAATATAGCCAATGTTACTCGCTGATAATGTAGCTTTCCAATGGTGAAAGAATTTTTGTAATCGGCAAAGTAGTTTTTGAGTTTATTCATTATAAACATTCACACACACAAAAATAAAAAATAAATCCTCTTTATAATATTAGTGTTGATTAGTGTGGATAGGCAAGCGTTTACCCACAATTTCACCTGATGACAGGCGATGATGCAGTCAAAGATGCAGCACACTTGCCTAGAAGTAACCTATTCACTCTTGACTTAAAGACTCCCAGGTTGTAGCTATC
>NDFZ01000442.1:0-10958 GCA_002192655.3 Mamestra configurata | reverse complement strand
AACGCATCGGCGTGCCCCCGACGCCAAGCCATAAATTCGCTGTACTTTTTGTCACATATTTGTAACGTTTGGCGTACAAGGCACGCGCTTGCTTGTCAATGGCGTTCAAAAGGTTAGGTTCGACTATACTTGCAGGATTGGTCTGTGGATGAGTAACCAGCCCATTACACACCAAAACTCCTCAGTGCCTATAAAAGCACTTCCAGTCGCCGCATTGGTCCCGGCTGTCATTCATAGCTCTTTGAAAGTCGTTACTTAGTCAGAAGCCCGAAAATCTAACAACCAGTTTTGCCAGAGGGTATCGTGTTATCTAGCAGCTGGGTTGTGGATATCAGAAAGGCAGTTCTTCCATGTCAAATCCGTGAAGACTGGAAGACGACCCTAACATAGATGGTAAAAAGCNATGGTAAAAAGCAAGAAAGAAAGAAAAATGTTTATTTGGGACTCGCACAAGACAAACAAACCAGTAAAATAAAATTAATAACTGAACAGTATAATAAAATAATTGTCTGTACGAGGCCAAAATGGTCCCTAACTCAGCTTATGCTGCGATATCTAAAAAACGAAATAACGCAGCGCTGGTATTCTGATAGGGCCAGTCAGTGGTGCCACGGATACACTCACGGAGCATATGTATATAAAAGTGTGTTAAAATAAATATGGGTAAATAATAATAATAATATGCAACAATTATAAATATAAATATATAAATAATAAGGAAAGACAATGATGACCTAATAATATTTGTCTCGGAAAATCTCCTTAATGCATCAGACATAGATGTTTTCTATAAGATATCGCGAAGTTGTAATCAAGTTAGAATTGGGTTCCGCCAATATAATAGAAATAGTTTGACAAAATGACTGTCTTTTGGCGAAACGCGGAAGTGTGAATGCACAAAATTTTACCTCCCCTACCAGCCATAGACCAGGGAACCGCAGCGGCGGCCAAGGCAAACACAGATTTGATGCCACCAACTGCGTCCGACTTTATGGTAGAACGGATTGAAGATGAAGAGAGTATTTTTTATTTTCTTAGATTTAACTGGTTAACAATGTCCGCTCCTCGAGCCCTTTATTTAATACCCATGACTATGTCACGAAATACGACTTCACTTACCTAACGGCGGCCGCCATCTTGTTTTTTTTTCATAAATGTACTTAGCTTATGTCTTCGGCAATGAGACGAATCTCGCGATAAATCTATTAGGCCGTGTATGCTACAGCACGTACTAAAGAAATAAACATAGCATTCTAAAAAAAACATTACACTCCTTCTGGGGCATTCGGGTAAAAACTACAGACACTTTAATTTAATTTATTTATAGTATACTAACTTTTGCCAGCGTCTTAGGCTTCCTCATGAATGTGGCAATCAGATACAAAAAGAATTTTCCAAATCCGACTGGTGGTTCCAGAGATTAGCACGAACAAACAATAAACTCTTCAGCTTTATTATACTGTTTATAGTTTGTCTGTACCGGATGGATGCCGTCTCTTGCTGATCCGTGCTCTATGCCTGCACCCTGTAGGGATGAAGAGATTGTAATTTGATAGAGGGGGATAACGCCGGTTATAGACACCTGCAAACTTAATTAGACTTTGAACTCAAAGCTATGCTTTGTGAATTGTCTTATAAGTTGCGAATATTAGAAGACAAAGATATAGCCTTGTGTGATTCTGATTTCAAAGGCATCCACACATTCCCATAATCTTCATATCAGAACACACCGATGGTTCGCGAGAAATTACAATTTCAGGTTGGTTTTCATCCTGCCAGGGTTGCGGAACTTGTTCGAAAGTCACCGCGGCCCTGGAACCCAAAGGGCTTTAGAAGGAACACGGATGGATTTTAGTCAGAGTCTGACACGCCCCTCCGCTCCACCTAGAGCGGAAGAAGTCAATTGATGATCTCCCATCATTAAAAAAAAAGTGTGGTTTTCATTGAAATAAATAAGCTTATTTAATTTTGACATTTTATGCTGTTATTTTACTATGTAGATTGATGGCTGGTTTCTGTATTGATTATTTTGTTAGTTAAGAAAATGTCAAAGGTTTATGGTACGACTGATCTATTCTCTCAACACCTCACCGTGAGAACTTAGGTGCCCTGATGCTTGAAGTGATCTGTCATTCCATCTTGTTTGTATGAGTTGACAGCTCACTTCATGTTCACTTCACCAGCTTACATGGTGAGATGTTTATAGAATTAGAATATTAAAGAACCCTTCGTGACGCGGTTTGACTCGCACTTTGCTGATTTTTAGCATTTTTTTTACAGAACCCTTCAAAACACTATTTATTATACGTGCTGAAAAAAAAAGGTTTATTCTATAACTAGCTACCCAGCACACTACATCATATCAGTACCTAGACCTACCCTCAAACGAATTCTCAAGCAAAACAAATGATATATCAATAAATAGCAAGTTTTCAACGTATACGAACGTGCCCTGTGTGCGAGCGCGCTACGGAGGTCGCATCGTAATGGCGGACTTATTTCCCGCGCTTTTGCAGCAGTGTTGCCAGTGTGTCGATAGTTTTGGCGGGGTGGGAGTTTTTGTTTGTTTACTTAAATGTTTTTTTGGGTTTAAATAATCTGATGATTAATGAGATGAGAAATAATAAAGATGACTTCATTCAGCACCATTCAATCTACCTAGCCTTTCCCACGCGTTTCGCGTTGTACGCGCGTTTGTATCGATACAAATGCGACAATCTACTTTTTGGTTATTTACAGTGACGTGAGCGCGCGTTCGTAAAACGCGGGTCGTCGGCGCGTATAAAATACGCCGTGTGCATAGGCTCTTGAGCATAGTCCGGTTAAGCAGTAACCAGCCTTAGTGTGCTGAACTGCGAGTGGTCACCGCCAAAAAAAAAAAAGGCTATTGAGACTCCAACTGCGATAGAGTTCTTTATTTGAACTTTATCTTCGTAAACAAGCGACTATTTACGTAGTTTATCGTAATACGAAACTCAAAAAAAAAGCGATACGAACACGAAAGCAAAGAATCTCGTAAGAAGAACCAATAGGAGCTCAAATTAAAAGATAAGATTTTACACAACTAACTATATACACTAGAAATAAAAATAAAAACTCCTAACTAAGTTAACCCTAAAATATGGCGTCAAAAAATTCATCCGCATCGCTGTCGACTGGAAGTGTACCCAAAAGACTGGCGGCATTGCCACGTTGTATGGCAATGCTTATTCTTTGACCAAGGTAAAAGCCAGCCCTTGGGTCACGTGAAGTGTCAACTAAGCGTCTTACGGCGTCTAAGATTTACACTAGAAACAAGAATAAAGGAACAAAGCCCGATTCCGTCAGGGCTAACATAAACGATGGACAGCTAAACACATCGCATTGGGTCGTAATGAGTGTGAAAGGTTAATTTCCTCAGGGTTGAGTCAAGTCACTCAAATAAGTCATTATTCTTGATGAGACACGAATAAATTGCTACAGACGATCTGATTGACATCGCTCCCTTGACTACAAAACGGATCTTTTAACTAGTGTCCGCCCGAAACAGGATTTTCAGCCGAAACCGAAACTTATATAGACATATAATACAAATTATAATTTATACATAGAAACAAGAATAAAGGAACAAAGCCCGATTCCGTCAGGGCTAACATAAACGATGGACAGCTAAACACATCGCATTGGGTCGTAATGAGTGTGAAAGGTTAATTTCCTCAGGGTTGAGTCAAGTCACTCAAATAAGTCATTATTCTTGATGAGACACGAATAAATTGCTACAGACGATCTGATTGACATCGCTCCCTTGACTACAAAACGGATCTTTTAACTAGTGTCCGCCCGAAACAGGATTTTCAGCCGAAACCGAAACCGAATCTTATATAGACATATAATATAAATTATAATTTATACATAGAAACAAGAATAAAGGAACAAAGCCCGATTCCGTCAGGGCTAACATAAACGATGGACAGCTAAACACATCGCATTGGGTCGTAATGAGTGTGAAAGGTTAATTTCCTCAGGGTTGAGTCAAGTCACTCAAATTAGTCATTATTCTTTATGATGTGACACGAATAAATTGCGACAGACGATCTGATTGACATCGCTCCCTTGACTACAAAACGGATCTTTTAACTAGTGTCCGCCCGAAACAGGATTTTCAGCCGAAACCGAAACTTATATAGACATATAATATAAATTATAATTTATACATGTATACATATATATACAAGGTGTAAATTAAACGCAGTAAATCTTAAGGGGTCATTACCAGAGGCCGGAATTAGGTAGAGTTATTTATGTACTTGCATCGAAATGTTGATATAAATATGGATCTTTCCCGGATTTCTAATAGACAATTCCTTGTGGCCAACACTATTACAAATGAATAATAATATTTTCTTTTGTTCTCACAAACTATGTTGTGCGGACTACAAATACGGCAACATCGCGCGTCGACGTCCGACTCGTTAATGTAAATTTGGCAACGTCGCGCGCGCAGTGGTTTAAATTGTGAAAAGTAAATACCTACCTTTTTTATTTCAGAATTCACGGTATTTTTCTGCACTTTAAAATTAATCTCGGCATTTGAGGCATATCCACTTTATTCTTTCGCTGTACGAAATCAGTGTGAGTACCTACATAAATAACTCTACCTAATTCCGACCTCTGGTCATTACACAAATCATTATAAACAACTTTTATTACGGGGCAAACCCCGGAATCGCGAAAAAATCAGCTGTTCAGAACATTTTGTCGAGTTATGCGCACAAAAATGTAGTTTTCACGGGAGTCGATTTTTTTTTTCGCGATATTAGTGTTGGTCCCATAGTAAAGTTGTTCATAATGATGAGTACAATGACCCCTTAAGAGGTATTGCGTTTATTCTGTTACACGTTTAATATTTTTTGAAAAACATGCAGGACAACTAATGATTTTAAAGTAACATGTCACAAAAATGAGATTCGTATAGAACCCTTTACACGCGAGTCCGACTCGCACTTGGCCGTAAGGCTGCTAGCAGAAGTAAGTCTGGTAATAAATCTCAAATTAGCTAGATTGCTACACAGATTATTTAGTTACAATTTTTTCAAGCCAGAATATAAGACACGGCCAATTTGATAATTATCTCTAATTCATAATTCAAATATAGATCCTTTAAACAAAGACCTTTTTTAATTATTTTTTTTTTGACGATGACCACACTCAGTTCAGCACACTAAGGCTGGTTACTGCTTAACCGGACTACCCTGTGGTGGCCTCAAATGAATTTAAGGCCCCCAGCCAGGGCTTAAAAAACAAAGACCTATTTACCATAGATATTTAACGCTTTCAGATCGACCTTTACATCTCCAAAAGTTTTATCTCTGCTCCCTGAGCAAAAACACTGTTTTTCTATATTTTAAAGCCCAAGATTCGCCCCCTCAGCTAACAATGACACCCAGAATCAACACTACAAACAGTTGTAGGTAACGAAACTACTGGACACTCTTTAGGCAATATTTGTTTAGGTTTCAGCCACAGTGTTAATGAAATACAGTAGACCCACTCGCTAAAAACCGCGGTGTAGGCAGCAGAATCCCTGCCAGAGTTGCGGAATTTGTTCGAAAGAGTCACCGTGGTCTTGAAACGCAAAGGGCTTTAGGAGGAACACGGATGGGTTTTAGTCAGTAGGAGTCTGACACGCCCTTCTGCTCCTCCCAGAGTGGAAGAAGACATTTCTTGACTTCCCATCCTTAAAAAAAGGGCAGTAGCGGAAGGGCGTATAAGACTCTTACTGACTAAAACCCATCCGTGTTCCTTCTAAAGCCATTTGCGTTCCAGAGCCGCGGTGACTCTTCCGAACAAATTCCGCAACCCTGGCAGGGTGTCAGACCATTGCACAAAGGTTGGTGTACCCTTCAGATTATTCGGTAGTCTATGGTGACTAAATTATACTTTTTTTTTCGGTAGCTACTGAAATATGTAGGTTTTTCATGGGCATGCAAATTAGTCCGCGGCACACCTTTATAAGGTGGAAAGCAGTTACCGAACTGAATACGGCCAACAGGCATTTGCGAAATATTTCACTATGGTTATTTTTTTTAAATTTAATATGGGTTTGCTCTTGTCTCTAGTCTAGGTCATAGATGACAGAGACAAAGTCGACGATGGAGCGAGCCTACCCAGAAGAAGCCTGTTCACTCTAATTTTGAAGAGATTAGGGTTGTATGCGTTCGGAAACACAGACGCAGGCAGAGAGTTCCACTCCTTTGCTGTGCGCATTATAAAAGACGTTTTAATACAGTGAACCTTTTGCCAACCGCCTGTTTAGTAAACCAACTCACTATCTTTGTTAATAACATCTTCCGCCCTTTGTTTATGCGCCTACCCTAATTCTGTACCTTTCCTGTTTGCCGCAGATAGCTAGCAGGAAAATTGTGGAAAATTTTGTAAAATATGGAAGTTTGTTGAAACTTATCGCGCGGAATGTTCGAGGTGGTATTTTTATGTTCGTTATGCGGGTAGTCTGATGTATGTAGGTGTTATTGTGCTAATTATTGTGTTTTGCATCGCATTATGATATGCCCGGAGAGAGATATTTACTTTCGGTATTTTTGAAGTAAAATCTTTTTTAGCGTCGTTGTGCACTTTTTGGGATGGGTAAAAAATATTAAAGTCGCGTCAGGACACTTGACCTGATCGAAAATTCGTAAGACGGAGGGCGGCGTGGCGTAGGAGAGGAAGTAATATCCCCCTCTCTTTCTGAAAATGTATGCCTCAATGCATGCATATGCAATTCGTGCGAAATAATTCCCTAACCATTCCAAAATATCAAAAATGCACAACGTTAATGTTCAAGTTTTCACTTCTGCCGGCACTCCCGGAGTGCAACTCGTTGTTTTTTTGCTTTATTTGCCTACTCTTCCGCTGTTGTTTTCAAAAAAAAATCGTAGCGGGATCCAAGACAAGTTGAATTGTTTCCCCGGGTCTCAGCGAACATCATTGACTCAACGCTTTTCGGTGGCCACCACTGGCTTTAAGCAGTTGCAGTTGTTGGTCCCTGACTAATTAAGAACCTATTTCTTCTTTTTGCCACTGGCACGACAGTATATCAAATTTTGCCTAAAACTTCGCTTCTACCACGACGTCTTCGATGGCAGCGCAAAGGGCACTTAGGCTGAACGTTTTTTCCTGATTAATGAGTAGTTTTTAGAGTTACAGCGATGTATGTCTTATTGTAATCGATAAAGAAATGAATTCGAAACTAAACATTCAAACATATAACATTCTTGACAAATTGAAACAAGACGTTTTTGGATTTTTCAGACAAAAGTAATTATATATTTCTCCAAGATAAGATTATTTATAAATCATGAAATTTTAATTACTTTGTTGAGTTAAATACCTAGTTTTTATACATACAACAGTACCTATTAATAATCCGTGAAAGTAAGAGTAAAGAATAAAATTAATCTACATAATATGTACATACTGAGTTTTAGGCTTCCGTACCCAAAGGGTTAAACGGGACCCTATTACTAAGACTCCGCTGTCCATCCGTCTGTCCGGCTGTCACCAGGCTGTATCTCATGAACCGTGATAGTTAGACTGTTGATATTTTCACAGATGATGTAATTCTGTTGCCGCTATAACAACAAATACTAAAACAGAATAAAAATATTTAATAGGGCTCCCATACAACAGACGTCGACAGGTACGGAACCCTTTGTGCGCGAGTCCAACTCGCACTTGGCCGGTTTTAAATGGTGATAAAATTCGCACTATATAAAATCCGCGACACATCTTTAACCAATGAACAAAATCATCGACTCATAAAATCTATCGATAAGTCAAGTCCCATCACTATGACACCCAGCTAACGACACCGCGTCGCTAGAATAGACGCTAGATATATTCTGTATGCAACCGTGAATCGGCCAAATGTCTCCAACTTTACATTTGATTTTCGAACAATTTATACCGACTATTATTTTTGTTTTAAAGGGTTTTTATTCAAAACCAGTTGACATGTTGACATTGACAGTCGTTACAGTCTTACTTTCAGTTCCTTAGGTATATCGTCTTACCACGTAAGGGCTCATTCACACGAGGACGATTCATGTTTTGTTTTTTTTTTTGTTTACCCGACTGCGCCAGAACGAGGGTGAGAAATGGAGGCTTAGTGAATTGACAACACATACCTATATTACATTGCAGATTACTTCAATCTCTCTGACTAGACGGCTGACTTTCTAGAATGGGTCCCGACTGCACTTAACTTCAGAATCTTGGCGATTCTTAAGTTAAGTGCAATCGGGTATGACGACTCTCTTGTTTTAGGGTTTTTTCATTTCCAAATTACACAGAAACGCAGGCGGGTTTTTTAGTTTTCTATAGTAGGTACCGTTTTTTTTCATGATTCGTTTATTTTTTTGACGCCGACACAAACATGGACATGTGTAATTGTATAAGGTCTTATTCTAGTGTTTATGTCAATTACAGACGTGCACGCATCACGAATCGTAAAAATGACAGACACGTTAAATCACGTATCGTCTCTTAAAAATCACGTTCATCAAAAAAACATGAACCGTGAAGATTTTGTGAATGATTCAGCCCCGCCTACCTGGGTTCGCATAGTTTAGGAGGTAGTTCATCCAAGACCGAACTCTGAACCATGAAACGAATGTTAACATCAATTCGGATATTTAGACGAATCATGAAAAAAAACACGATTCCGTATGCAATGTGAACGTCCATCCATCAGCTCTAAAGCAAGAGTGAATAGGAATCTTTTGGTCTCGCCGGTTCCATCGTATACCACATCCATCGCTTACCATCAAACGAGACAAAAGCGAAGGACAAATTAGACAATACTTAGTTTTGGCCCGCGACTTCGTACGCGCATATCCCGTTTTTTCCGTTCCCGTAAGAATTTCGGGAAATCCTCTCTTATCCTCTACACTCCCCAAGGAACCTACATGCCAAATTTCCACTTTCTACGAGCAGTAGTTTCGGCTGTGCGTTGTCTGTCAGTCACTCATCAGAAAGAATTTTATATACTTACTAGCTTAGTACTTCGTACGCGCATATCCCGTTCCCGTATAGCCTATAGCCTTCTTCATAAATGTGGCTATCACACACAAAAAGATTTTGATGTGAAACATCTATAGCCGCGGTTAAAACCGATTGTTGGCGTGGCGACGCGTTGCCACGCTACATGCTGATATATTTAAAGTCTAGGTACATGTATTTTTTCATTATGCCATATTTAGTTCCTGTCGTAATCTGTTCTTTTATGCATATTACTTGTACAAAATAATTTCGATGTTTTACATCTGCCAGGCGTCCCGTGACGGCTCACAATTTTTTTTTAACCCGACAGGTAGTTCCGGAGATTAGCGCGTTCAAACAAACAAACAAGCTCTTCAGCTTTAGTATATTAGTATATATAGTAAAGATATTGTTAAAATTAATAAAATTACAATTTTGAACTATATAATATAATATGGGTTCAGACTTGGATCGTTAATGACACCTGAATAGGAATGAGCAATTCCTGAATAGTACCTATGGGACGCAATTACGAATTATAAAAAAACGTAACGTCCCTATAAATGACGAGTTAGTGCTCATCAACACGTAAACATGGGAATACAAAGCAACCCAACGAATTAGGGTCATTGATGTCCTATTCTCTAATCGAATGCAGGGAACTTAAACAAAAAATGCACAAACGCCATCTCAAATTAAGGACAGACAGAAAAACAAATTCCTTCGTTCCCCAATCACTGAAATAAAACAAATAGAAAAAAAAAACATGAAGTCCCTTTTCCCGCCATTTTCATTCTCCCTTCGAGGGCCCTTCAATTTAAACTCGTTCCATCCGAAAACGATAATTAAAAAGGAAAAATCAGGGCGCCATCTTTGCTTTTACGTTCGGAAATCCTCTCGACGTGTTTCCCGCCTTTTGCAATTAGCTCAATTTCTGAACGTCGCGTCCCGTGTTGCTAGAGTGCAAAATTTAATTTGTTTGATTTTTTCAAGTGGTCATTATTTTAATGGAGTTATAGGCGTGAAGTGCAATTGTTGAATTGTGCTTTTTTAGTTCAAGTAGGCCATTGATTTATAAGAGTTAAATTATTATTGAAGATCAGGGCTCGATAATAACCTACCATGTTTCTTGGGACACTGGGTGTCACTAAGATGCTTAAAAGATCACAACTTAAAAAGTAATATACGTCAAATAGTAGTCATTAAAGTTAGGAACATCGAAATATAGTTACCTACAAAGAAACCTGGTGCTCTACTATGACGTGCTAATGCCATCCAATTCCGATGATGTAAAAGGGATAGTTCTATTCGCTATGTATATCTCCGTCTCTCTCTTAGTGCAGAATCATGATCGTTTTAAGACTTCATGCCCCCTGAATGAGTCTAGATTTATCGGCTGTCGAGATAGTCAGAAGCCAGACAATCTGATATCAGTCTCGCCAAGAGGCACAGCATTACCCCGTTACTGGGTTGTGGCGATCAGATATGCACTTGCTCCATGTAAAATACTGGTACTCAGCTGCATAAGGTCAGACTGGAAGCCAAACGAAGAAAATAGGTCAACNCAAGAGGCACAGCATTACCCAGTTACTGGGTTGCGGCGATCAGATATGCACTTGCTCCATGTAAAATACTGGTACTCAGCTGCATACGGTCAGACTGGAAGCCAAACGAAGAGAATAGGTCAACAAGGGGGGCTACTCTCTAAACCCGAAGTCCGTAGTTTCCGTATTCTAATCCGTATCACCTAGCTACTAAGAATGATTGACTACACGATTTGACCGTTACTGTCAATACGTGTTGTCATTCATTCTTAGTTCGGGTGCGGAACTAATCTTTAGTCCGTAGGTGATACGGAGTAGAATACGCCCGCAACTAAGGACTTCGGGTTTAGAGAGTAGCCCCCCTGAGCCACAAGAGAGTACGACATTTGCAACAAA
>NDFZ01000441.1:0-10957 GCA_002192655.3 Mamestra configurata | reverse complement strand
ATTTCTAAACGCTTTTTGCCAAAACCCAATGAACATTTTTTTCACAATGAAAATAACTGTTACCAAGTCAAAATTTACATTTCTTATGCGTGTCTTAATTTAGCAAACACCGCATTTCACACAAACATTAACACACCTACAGATTATATCATATTACAGCACAGCCTATAATCTGCACAAAACCGTCGTAAGTCGTAAACGCATAACAGTCATCATAAGACACAATATCAAGCGCCACGGCAGTAGGCATGAAGTTGATCTCGTGGCCACGCCCGCGATCGATTTCATAAGCAACCGGTTGCTAGTAATGTGACAAGCTTGCGGCACAATTATTGTTACTTGTGTGTTCACGCCTTTTAATGTGGTTGAGTCATCAGATTTGGGTGATGGGTTTAGAGATACGGAGACTACCTGCTTAGGAAGAGTTATGGATGAGGCTTGTGATGGAGGCATGTTTATAAGTGATCTAGTACAGACTCTATTGGAAGCATATGACGTCACGCATTTTACTGAATTCTACAGTCTTTCAACCACGTAATCTCTTGTCACTGAATGCTGGTTTTTACTCATTTCTTCTTGCACTGAATACCGTGCCAGCATAATTGCCATGTTTTTCTACTGAAAAGAGGATATACATCTCATTTACACGTATGTGATTGTGTAAGGCCTCATATGTGGGATCATCTAATGCCACTCCAGTAGTTACTGCTCAAAAATCACCGTCCATTATACAGNTCATTTACACGTATGTGATTGTGTAAGGCCTCATATGTGGGATCATCTAATGCCACTCCAGTAGTCACTACTCAAAAATCACCGTCCATTATACAGAAGCTACAATGAGTTTATCAAACCAAAACTTGAAACTAATGTAAATGTACTCTATTATTAACACAGCAATAAATTTCCACTACATTTAAATAGAGACGAACAGTAAACAGATCAGCATTGTTTAAACAAGATGAGCTTAAATAAGATGTCCGTCTGAGCGGAATAGCAATAGGACGCCATTTATTTCACTGACATTAGAATAGATTTATTGATCGTACATCTAACGTGAGACGAATGGGAAAGTGATTCCGTGTAGGATTCGATAGTCTACCTCTTTGTTGGCTCAAGATCAGGGAAATTGGACTAAGGAGATCAACGGTATATATTAGATGAACATTCCTAAAAGTACGATGTTTCTCTTTATTGTAGTGCAGATTCAACAAGATCTTTTGACACATAAGAGCATGCCTTTTTTAAATACATATTGTTTTTTCATGACAATGCTAGAGCTTATTGTGCTAGTATGACCTCCTCAGTATTGATTTGTAAATAAAGATATAAGCTGGAAAACAAATAAGAAATAAGTTGAAGTTTCCTAAGGAATGCCACTAGGGACTGTTCTGGGTCATGGTTTATTTATAAGACAAGTCATGATAGAAATGTCAAACATTTATAAATGGTTTACCAAACTACAGCAACTGCGCAGATTTCTCATGTAATTTTGTTGTTCCTTTGAAATATCTCAACAATCGCTAACATCTATGCGATTTTATGACCGAATCGATTAGCGCCTTCCGTTTACTAATTGGCGCAGTTCGATTCCTGTTATTAGTAATGGCGGAGTTGCATTGATCGGAAGTCTGTGGGTATTAATTTCGTTGACTTTGCTCAGTTATTTTTCACTGTTATTACTGAATTACCTGTACTTTATTGGAATGACATATTGATACGGTAATTAGTTATTGAAGGCTTACTTAGAAATTAAAATTGGGAAATCGAAATTTGTCTGGTTTGACTTTGCATGAGAACTTAGCAAGGTTATGCTGGTTACCAGTTTTTTTTTGGTCAATAAATGTGAGAAATTATTCTGATGAATTCTTTCTTCTGATATAATTACTTCATACATTCTACTGCACCCAAGTAAAAAGAGAATGCTGTCTGTCAAAAAAGTAGCCCTTGAAACTTCAACCTTCTTACACAAGACCCTCCGCTTACTCATCAGAAACAATACCCTTACCAAGGCGTACCTCTTTTTCGAAATTACAAGTTTATCTTGACATTTTCCATTGATATAATTGGCAAGTGATTTCGATTAATTTGAAAAAATCGCTACATTGTGGGTTTTAAATCAATCGAGATGGCGTATTGTGACCCAGTTTTGTGCAAGTTTTTGTGCTGTTTACGTAACATACTCATCGTACATCGTGGCCTTATTGGGTTGCAAAAGGCCATATGTGCGATCTTAATGGGTGCAGTGAGATTCTCGTGTAGATTTTGAGACATATCTGGTAGAGGATTCGAAAGGAATTCGGTTAAGAGTGGCACATTGACTACCTAATCGAAGTACGGTTTGGTGATGCCTATGCACCTAGTCAGATAGTTTAGTATTGTCAAATATAGTATTGTACAGCAAGCATTGGCCGTTTGCCACACCTTGTTATTTATAGCTATTGAATCTGTAGAAATTAATTCCACCATATATGCAAATCAATGACTGTGAGAAATATCTGAGTCGAATTGAAATGAACACTTGAACTTGGTTCAAAATTAAATTTGTGAGTTCAAAAATACTTTCATACATCATTGCCGTGGTTACGCCTCAATAACTTATAAATCCAGTGCTATAATTCATTTAAATATTGACAGCCCAATGCCCGCAGAAAATATGGCAGGAGCTGTTACAATTACTCCAATGCAAATTGAACCTTGCTCCTTTGCAATAAGGGTTCATGAATCAGGTCTTACCACACACGAACCATATCGTAAAGTTGAAGGACAATACTTTCCTTGACTTTTGTTTGTGCGAAGCCATTCTCATGCGACTTATTAAGGCTTGCAATAAGTTATTGCTTCAACACTGGGGTTACTGAATTTCCATTCATGCCTGTGGAAATAAAGTGTATCTATAATAAAGAGCTTTTGCATGCCGAATGGTAAAATATGGCTGAACTTTGACCATAGCAACTATTGTATAAGTAACCCATATTTGCAAAATAAAATTATATTCTATCATTATCATGTGATATTTAAGAACTGTTTTACTTATAAACAGCAATGAACAGAAATTGTAGCTACATATATTTCTTGGGTGAGGTAAGCTGGGGTGAGAAATAACAGCTCACGTCATGTTCACTTCACCTACGTAAGTTTTCATAACCGGCAGGTGTCAATACAAAAATATCTGTCACCAAAACTGTTTTAGTCGAAAAAGGAAATCAACCTATTGTCTATTGGCAATAGGTCTTTTTTTTTTTACATAACGAAATAAAGTTTCACGTAAAATACTGGTATTCTGCTGGATCTGGTTTGGCTGGAAGCCGACCCCAATATAGTTGGGAAAAGGCTAGGCAGAGGCAATTAAGTTTTAGTCTTTTTCGTCTTATCACTCATACTGGTAAGTCTCACAATCACAAACGCTCTCGATAATACGACAGGCTTACAAAATTGATGTAATAATGCTAATGGGCTCTTCTCTCTTCAGTAGCGTTTGGTCATTAATATCGCCATTAGGATTCCAATTCTCTTTTTGTAAGTCATAGAAAAAACCCATATTATTATTTATTTTGGTCTGCAGGATGACTCACAATTTATTCACAATGTCCTATTTACATATGTTGCTATGGCAACTAAACTTACTATGCTTAACGATGCGTACGAACAAAAAATAATAACAAATGTACTTGAATAATGAACTATTAATAAGGCTCTTACTATTATAGGAGTAGATTCAGATATGAATGAGTCCAATGGGATTATAGCTCTTAACTGATTTAATACTAAATTAGAAGCAAGGCGAGCGGTCTTTCTTATGAATAATATATTCCGATTTAATATGAACCTGAGATCGTTCAGTGACCTGAGTGGGAAGTGGGTAGATTAATTAAAAATGGAAGCTCCATATAAATCAGCTTAGGAGCTTGTGAAACTTTCCATCATGATTATTAATTCAGCCACTTGATTAAATTTCATGGATGGATCAAGATCTATCAAGAGCAGATCACTAGTGTTAGACCAAAAGTGTAATGCAATTGGTACCCAACATATCCTGAACATCACCTGCCCTGAAAATGACTATGGTTGGGCCCGCTGCTGAGTATTTAAAATAATTTCACATCTGTTATCTACATATCTGGATGTGACGTGCAACTATTTTTTTTTTGTTATTCATTTTCTTGTTTTATCAAATTACACGTATTATAACATTCAAATTTTTAAGCAAAGCACCTCGTATAAAAAATCTCACGGTCCTTTGACCCTAACATCATATGTTACATTTATGGCCCCCCACACTTCAACACATACGAAACGAAATATTTCATCTGCCAATACAATAATTTGTCCAACATCTCCTGCCCCGTTTATTTCACAGAATATACACATGTCTTCAAATAAATCTTCAACGAAATTAATATCAGGTGTTTCGTTCTTATAATTTAGAACAAATTAATGTGGATCTCATACGTCAGGACTTGGGATTTCATATTGTAAAAAGAGATTTCCTTATTCATTTGCATATTTGAATTTATGGCAGCGGTAAAAGTGGGGTCAATATCGGCGATTCGTTAGTTAGAACTGGAGAGAATATACTTATAAGTTGTATACTTATTTATCTTGTTTAAAATAAGGAAGTCGAAAGTTCCTGCTTAATGAAATAAAAACATAATTTGTCTTAAATTCTGTTGGATTATATTCTTCTTGCGACTCTTGTGGGTGTGGGTTTAAAGGCTTCTTAGTCATCATATCAGTTCTCGCTTTGTATTTAACTATTTTATCACTATGGAGTACATTATTGGTCGTTTCCTCTGATACTGAAT
This sequence comes from Mamestra configurata, assembly GCA_002192655.3. NCBI lineage: Eukaryota > Metazoa > Arthropoda > Insecta > Lepidoptera > Noctuidae > Mamestra > Mamestra configurata. Next base: position 6,152 of record NDFZ01000441.1, on the reverse strand, counting down.
TAGAATTTTTCCTTTATGTGAATCTCCTAGTGGTTCTGGGTTTTTCCACAGCTATAATTCAATGGGCAGTTTGTTTCAGTCACAAATCATGTTTGGATTATGCGCAGTGACCGTGCCGTTAATATTTACTACTAAAATATTAGTGCGTTGACATATGAACCCGATAATGACCTGTCATATAGTTTTAATGTGATTTTTATTTCCCCTGATAATCGGCAAAAATGCCGTTATGCTTAATCTGTCATTAAATCATCATTAAAAGGTAATTGATCGATTGTCAAGCTCAATTCTGCTTTGAAGTTTACGATTAGATTAAAAAGTTATAACATCGTAAAATTTAATGAGATATAACTGAATATTTATGTTTCAAAATCAAAACTGTCAGTTACTTCAATGAACAGAATTTTATTTAGTGAAAATAATGTCATCGTATTTAAACTACAAGAGTCACTGAACAAGTGGACATAGTAACATTATATCAACGATCAAGATTGTCGAAAAGTCAAGATGTATGGGAACCCCTTACAATCCCTTACATTTGGTTTTTTTAAAGCTCCAGACAAAGAGCCATTTTAGCAGATTACTAAGGAAAGAAATGCTCACAGATACATTTTAATATATGTACGATCTGTGCAACATTATCCTGTATATGTATTTAACTGACCATAATGACGCATCCATGTTTTTAAAACTTCGCAGCAGTGATTATAGACTTACCACATCAATATATCATATAGTTTTGTCTAGTATAACGACCTCTTTACCTCGAGTCCAAGAGGCAAAACTTGAGACACCGTTATTGTGGTTTAAAAATCATCAATCACACAAATACTATTTGTTTGGTACTTATAATCCTAATGAAATGCAACTGGGTCTGTAATGCTTGTATAGGATATTGACATGTGACTCTGTAATGCAGGCCTTACAGTAACTGTAAGGACCACAGACAATAAACTTTGCATAATAACTGTTTTATGCAAAGATTCATGTCTATGGGCATTTCTTATTGACCGTTAGTTAGTGTTACTATTTGTCAATGTTGGATTATGGGGTATTTACGATGGATTAATGACCATCATTTAAGTATCAGAGTGTATATTAATAATTGTGATTCATTATATCTGACCACCTGATTCTTCTGCGAAATGATGATTTCGTAATATACAGGCTTAGTCATTGGTCGAAATGTGGCTAAATAATGCCATTTAAGAGAAGGAGGATTTATTAAATAGCTATTTAAGTGCCGTGCCCCATTTTGCATTGACAAAAATGATATACTCAATCATTCAATTAATAAGAAAATGTGACCGCAAATATTAATGAACATAAATGGCGAGAATACACCGGTACAGTCAGAAGGAAGCAGGTAAAAACACTCGAAAATGATATAAGAACAGAAAATACAAACATTTTGAAGTGTTCAAAAACCTAAAAGATAAAATTTTACGATTCACACCGTAAATCAGCGTCAAAGCGGTAACGACACATTGGGTAATAAAGATTTGAATCAATCAACTGTTGCATCGTAAATGTTGTACCTTAAGTAGCTTATTTAGGTGATGGTGGGTTGGTTGTGAAATGTTGGCAGAATTGAGTTGATGTATTGAACCAGATGCGCAATGTTTTTCANGGTGGGTTGGTTGTGAAATGTTGGCAGAATTGAGTTGATGTATTGTACCAGATGCGCAATGTTTCGTGTGTAGAACAAAGGGATTGAAAAAGGTGAAGAAATATGTCAAGAAGAGAAGGAGCTGAATTTGAACATTTTATCAAACGGAATGAAAGATAGGAAGTAGATAATATAATTACAAGTTTACGCGTGGCTTAGGTTTGCTGGGAGAACTGAACTTTGAGTTAAGCTCGCCATTGTACATGTAATATAATATAGAATTAATTCATTAATTATTAATAATTACAATCCTCTATAATGCTCAATGTTCAGAGTTAGTTAGACCTACAGAGAACAGATAAATGTTTCATATAGGCGTCTCCAAATTTGCTAAAACAACATCTTCCTTTCAGCACAGTCAACAATTTAAAGCATACAATGCAACGGTTTCTAAGATATTCATCAGTATAATCAAACATAGTTTAAAATATCGAAATTCATTCCACATCTGGTTACACCAGAATCCGATCCTCTGATTCGGAAAAGGCTCGGCAAAGATGGATGGCTGTCATTGAAGCTGCATTAACTGAGACATGTTAAGGTGTTACTGACCCGTCCATGGACCAGCTTCACCATAGACAAATGAGTTTATTTCCCACCAACACAGGTGTTCTTCAAATTAGACTAATTAATATCACCTTTAGCAGTTTATCTATGAAACCCGTTTCGCACTTTAGTTTTCTGAGAATCTGTTCAACCTTAATTTAAAAGTTCGCGAAATCCTTTGAACTACAAATGAGTATAAATGTTCAAATATAAAAGTAATGACGACATATTAACCGCAGAAGATCCGTTACAGTCTTGAGGTGTTTAAAATAATAAGTGGTCAATAAAATTGTTTCGGAGAACTAATTTATTTACCCCAAATGTGTGGACACATGTTGGGTAAGGGTGATTACATCCGGGTGAGCACCCGAATTTTACATTTTAGGTATATTCAGGTGCAAATTCCTTGTTATTGTGACATGTGCAAGTTCAATGTCATATGCAGGTTTTAAGCTTGTTTTTTTCCCAATTATTACTTTGAGGATCTTGTATACTAAAATATGCCAAACTTCTTCATCAATAGGGGGTCATCATTACTTATNAAATTCCTTGTTATTGTGACATGTGCAAGTTCAATGTCATATGCAGGTTTTAAGCTTGTTTTTTTACCAATTATTACTTTGAGGATCTTGTATACTAAAATATGCCAAACTTCTTCATCAATAGGGGGTCATCATTACTTATTATTTCCGAGTAGCGGCACAAATATATTTATATGAGAGGATTTCAGTAACAGTTTACAGGAAAATAAGTACAGTTTTTTTATTATTTTGAGTGACCTCTCGCAGTTCGACCTAGGAGGTTGTCGACTGCTTAACCGGACTTGCCTGTGGCGGCCTTAATTTAAATATTAAAGCCTCCAGCAGGGCTTTTTAAAAACTTACAAACTAAGCGACTACACGCTAAGGGTACGGGCGTCGGCTTAGGGCGTTGCTGGGGGCGATAGCTAGGGACGGGCTGGATCGAACAAGGATTATCCGAGGGCTAATGTAAGACTACAGGCTCAGTGGCGCGGGCTGACTCGAGCAAGGGTCGGCGTGGAGGAAAGTACAGTAGAAAAGGATCATTTTTATAAGTTATTTCCAGTTCCTTACGTCTGCTCGGCCCCAGTTTCGTGGCTCGTTGCATATAACGCGGCCCTACATGTGTTTCTTTTTCCGGGAGTGTTAAAAAGATTTATTATTTCGCTGTAACATTATTTTAAGATGTTTTTATACAATTGCAATTTTATCATTCGCGACCTGAGATATTCTTGTCACCGAAAATTACGCCGAAAGATTGAAAAAATATCGCGTGAAATGGTAAACTATTTAATCTTAAAAAGACTCGGATGTACTGGAAACTATTGAATTTGGATGGGATTCATTGTATACAAAACGATTTTTTCGTAATATATCGAGAAATTATAATGTAGTAATGATTTATTATAATCTTACGGAGTCTGCAATTTTCCGGGGACATTTTCAATCTATACTTGGTTTTCACAATAAGTATCTAACTCTATATTTTTCTTTATCTACATTTATTTAGAACGAGTCTTAAAAATTCAGATCAAGTTTATTTCGTAATGACATTTCAAAAGCAATGCTCCCAAAATGACGATAGCGTGTGTATCAGCAATGATAAACTTTCGTGATTCTGCATATCCATAAGTTTGCGCAAACATGCGTGGTTCACGCTTCACTTTGACATTTATTGCTTTGAAACTGACAGTTCTGGTCCAGTCAGTGATGGATCATGCATCAATTGACATGTATCTATTGGAGTAGCGACATGATGACATGTTATGTTTGAGTAAGTAGGTGAATTGAGCTAATTACTAAGAATATCTAGTGTGTAATACATGTTGAACATTAGACTCTCCTTGTTTTTTTGTTAATTTAAGCTTTCTTCTTCGTCTCTATAGCTCACATGGTTTAGTACTGTTTAATTTTTACTGCCATTTCTACAATCTAATGATTCAATTGGGGTACTGGGGTATTAGGGGGTAGGTTAGGAGCAAAGTCGAAGGATTCAACTTTTATTGATTAGAATCTAATAAATAAAAGTTGAATCCTTCGACTTTGCTCCTAACCTAGGCGACATCATGTTTAAAAGGAGGTTCCAATCATGAACGCATGTACAGAAATAAACATTTTTTTATTTGCATAATTCGTTTGAAAAGGCAGCCTCCTTTTTGAACCGCATTAAAACTACTGATTGGCCTTTCAACACTCAAATATACTCCAAATTCTACTTCTTCTTCAACTGTAATTTAGGCTGTGCGTTGCCTATTAGCCAGGCACGAAACTATAGACGATAATAGCCTTAACTTGGGGGGCTTAAAAGTCAAGAGTGGATTGGTTGCTCCATCGTCGACCACATCATCGCTTTCCATCAGGCAGTGGTCAAACGCAAGCCTATCAATACTAAAAAAGACGATAAATGGAGGATTTTTTAATGAATACCGACTGTATTTCCTCGCATAGTTTCGAATTGTAATACTTAGTAACTTCATGTGTCTAGTTATTTAGATGTCTGACACGTTTCTCCGTAACGAGGTTTTGTACAAATGGCGATGCGCTGGAATGTATACCTAGCGTTAGCTTTGATATGCAAGGTCTGACACCTAGCTGATTTGATTAGGAATGTCTTTCGTTGATTAGTCACATATTTGTTGAATTATATGTAATCTATCCAGTGATGTGAGTAGGTATTTTTGGAATTATTTGGACAGGACTAGGTGAGGAATAGGGGAGAAGGAAGGAGTCACAAGCGCTGTAAAGACTGCAAAAGACTGATTATCATTTTGATGATTATAATACATTCGACATCCGAATTCCTTCGACAAGCTTGATGATTAAGTCAACATTCATGACTNTCGACCACATCATCGCTTTCCATCAGGCAGTGGTCAAACGCAAGCCTATCAATACTAAAAAAGACAATAAATGGAGGATTTTTTAATGAATACCGACTGTATTTCCTCGCATAGTTTCGGCATGTAATACCTAGTAACTTCATGTGTCTAGTTATTTAGATGTCTGACACGTTTCTCCGTAACGAGGTTTTGTACAAATGGCGACGCGCTGGAATGTATACCTAGCGTTAGCTTTGATATGCAAGGTCTGACACCTAGCTGATTTGATTAGGAATGTCTTTCGTAGATTAGTCACATACTTGTTGAATTATATGTAATCTATCCAGTGATGTGAGTAGGTGTTTTTGGAATTATTTGGACAGGACTAGGTGAGGAATAGGGGAGAAGGAAGTCTTTTGCAGTCTTTACAGCGCTTGTGAGGAGTCACAAGCGCTGTAAAGACTGCAAAAGACTGATTATCATTTTGATGATTATAATACATTCGACATCCGAATTCGTTCGACAAGCTTGATGATTAAGTCAACATTCATGCTATTAGCTATTAATATTGTAGCTGTTAATTACATTAAAAAAAAACAAATGCAAATCGCAACAAATGCAAAACTTGACAACACACATAGGGACAATATGCGTCACTTCCACGCAAGCGGCCATCGCTCAGCATAATGCTGGATGCAGCAGTAAGTTGATTAGTACGAATGGAAATGACGAATAGAACCTAATGAAACTTGAATATCAATTTTAACTTATTTTTAATCTAATCCTGGGTGTTACGTATTTTCTCTATTCTTTCCGCCAACAAATTCACTTCCTCATCCATTCCACAAAGCGTGCTCCCTTCATTAACAGCGCCATATCAGACATTATCTAACTATGATAACAAGTTGACAGTTCTCTGTAACAAATGGCTAGGCAGGTATAATCAGCAATAATCTAGGGCTGTGCTGTATTATGGCTAAGGCATACACAACTGCCGTAGGGAATCCAGAATCAGTTTTGTATTGATGTTTACAGAAACATCCATTCGAAACTGAATGGTATTTCATCAACTTAGTCCTACATTACAAAATTTTGCTA
>NDFZ01000438.1:0-10952 GCA_002192655.3 Mamestra configurata | reverse complement strand
TACGCAAATATTACAATTTTACTTTGAATTCTGCGATAAGAATATTGAGAATCTGAAATCATTACATTAATAAAAAGGTTTTGATGACAACCTGTTTACAGTAACTCAAATAGAATTAAATTGTCATAGAATGGCACTATTCGTGCCTTTGTATGGTTGGCACCAGATAAATTTGCAATAAAGGACATTGATGTTTCTTTTGTAATCTCTTCATAGGTACCTTAAAAATAAATTATAAATGGTTGTTCATTACTAGAAAATGTAAAGGATCTCGATAGATGTAGATTAAGGACAGCTTTATGACTTTATTCCGATTTTGGAATTAAGAATGTCAAAAAATGTAGGTCAGCTGTGCCAAAAGGTCGCTGGATGCCCTGCGTGTCCAATACAATAATGTCCTTAGGATGATGTTGGGGACTACCCCGTTCCTGCAGTGCTTCGGAGATGTTTGCGGAGAAGCGAACCGATGACTTCTATGCCTTAATAAGGAAGAAAACTGCATCAGTAGGAACTAGGATTTGGGCTAGTAACAACAGCTTTCTAAGGGCAGTAGTGGAGTATTTTTACTCTCCTATTTTTATTTTTTTTTAAAGTTTAAATGCCAATTAGTGGTGATTTTATTTTCAAGATGTGTGAACCTACTAACATTAGTTATAAGTTTCATGATTTACTAACAAACTGGACTGTATATTGTCTGAAGAAATAAAGATTTATTATTTATTTAATGGCCGCTATTGCAATTTTATTGGCGCCAACCATAGTTATTTTTTTGATTGGCCTTGGACCTTTCATGGGTGCATTTAAAAAAAGATGCCCCAATGGCGATACTAAAATATATGCTTGGCTTACCTCCACTTACGATTTTAACTGGTAGGTATCAACTTCAGCTATTCTGTAACACTTCGTGTCGATGAGAGAGCAGACGTCCGTTGGCTTTGTTTTCAAGTTTTCATGGATACTTGAAAGCCTTGTGATATCTTACAATGATAGTTTGAGTTGATATTGATAAACAAATAGAATATAACACCAACAAGTATTCACCTCAGCAGTTGTGCTGACGGTACCGGCTCACCTATTCACGTGGGTGATGGATTGCGGCGTCGATTAGGGCCGCGCTGACCTGTTCTTTCATATCTCGCTAATGGCCGCCAGTCCGCTTGGCCGCCGGTACGTCAGGCCGCCAGTGCGTCAGGCCGCCGGCCGCTTCTACACCTACATACACCTCTACCGCTTGTGTGCTGATGTACAAATTCTAGATGGGACAACTTGGAACTGACTTATTTATTTCATTCAGGGTTTCTTTGAATTATTTTTATGTGAGGTTCATGCACACGAACTCCAGTAACTCTCTCCCTCATAGTAAATGCTCTGGACCCCTCGAACCACTTCTGTCCTTGTATTCTCAACTCTCTTTTGTTCATGACATCCTTGCCGTATCAGAAACATCATCAACCCCCCCTCCTCTGCCTAGCCTTTTCCCAACTATATTAGTCAAACCGGATTACCAGTACCGGTACATTACCAGAACCGGATTACGGAGCTGAATACCAGTATTTTACGTGGAGCGGCTGCCTACCAGACCTCCACAACCCATTAACTGGGTAACACGGTACTCTTGGCAAGACTGGTGTCAGATTATCTGGCTTCTGACTATCCGTAACGACTGCCAAAGATCTACTAATTATAGCCGGGACCAACGTCTTAACGTGCTTTCCGAGGCATGGAGGAGTCTCGGTATGTTAAGGTGGTCACCCATCCAAAGACCAACCTCGGCAAGCGTTGCTTAACCTTGAAGATCGACCCGTGCAGCTGTGATTCATATTTGTATGCCCCCTGCTGTGGCAGGATACATAGACACAAAACATGTAGGTAATTGGTCCACCTTCCTGTGTGCACAAATAAACATATTTGATTGATTGATGAAACCTAATCAAACATCAGTTCAAAAATGTTGCTGATCGTAGCTCTTCCATCATTTGTACATCTAGAGCGGTACCTACCTGTCTGTCGGCGTCGGCTGTCAAATATACAAGGGTCATTACTTAGAGCATCACCGGCGTAATTAATATAACGCCCAAATTGAGGCGACTGCCTTTTTGCTGAGTCGGTGACGTCACGCCAACCGGCGGCGGTGTGGTGGTGAGCAGGGCCCGGTGGTCGGAGCGGTAAGTGATATCGCACACTTTTGGATTTTGGTAAACTAGGTACTCAATATTTTATACTGTTTTGAATTTGTGTTGATGCTAACTTGGACAGGCTGTGCCAATAGAATTAAGATTGTGTAAACGAAGAGTTGTGTAACTATATTTGGCGTACAATAAGGTTCATTATTTTTAACCGACTTCAAAAACGGGGAATTTATCAATTCGTTATGTTTATATATTTTTTTGTATGTAGGTTTAACTCCGTCATATTTAGACGGATTTACAAAATTGTATTTTATTCCTAAATGGTTCTATTTAAGTTTGGTAAAGTTTTGATGGTTTTGGAAGTCAGTGCCAGAAAACGAAGAAACGACACCAGAAACACCGAATTCCAAAATGAAAGTACTAATTTATAGTGATTTTTATTTGGAAGTCAGCTGTATTTTTTTGTTTAAGTTAAAAAGTTTTTTATCTAAGATGAATTATACATACCATGGTACATATACAATATACATATATAGTGAGATGTCCCATAAAGCGTACAGCGTAAGAAGTCGTCGATTAAGTTTGTGACGTTTTGCTTTTGAAAAGTGTCTGTTGACATTTTACCGTTCTGATACCTACTTCAGTTTTCTGGATACTTAACACTTTGGGAGTAGTCAAACCAAAATATACAGATCCACATTTTTATGATCAGCTCATCAATATCTTAAGGATGACTACTCCATCCATCTCAGCGACAGCAACAAAAATATTACTAATCTACTAATACTTAACGAACGTAGAAAACGAACATTTTGTTTTCGGTCGAATGGACTGTTGAACCACTAACTCAATACGTTAGATACACCCAGTTCATCACGAGCCCAGCCTGAAGTCCCAACACGGTAAATTACAAGCAGCAGACGAATGCAGTCCGTCATTGTCTAATCACGGCCCGACGCTACCTGGGGCTATCGGCCGCAGTCAGCACGGGACACTAAATCACGACGTCACTGGCTTATAGTGTGGCACGCACTCGACTGACACAGAAGCTTCACTTGATGTAGTATTGGATGGTAAGTGAGCTAGTACACGCTACGTGTTACGGAATACCAGACAAGCAGAAGGATAGACTAGGCTTATGTATATGTATCGACTCGAAAATAACTAGTCTCTTCTACTCCTTTTTGCGTCGATGTTGACTTTAAAAGCAGCAGCAGTGGCATTCATTATGTCCTCAATGGTGCACGTGTAAGGGCACTACTACTGGGCAAAATTCATCGTCGATCACACCATCGTTAACCATCAGGAGTGATTGTAGTCAAACGCTAGTATTTCAATATGAATAAAAAACAGCATGTTACAATTGGCTGCCAAACACGACCCATTATTATATATTCCCATTGTTATTATTGGTATTTCTTCATACTCATGACCAGTGATCGGAGTAGGCAGATTGATTTTACTTACTTGCATCATGAATAGTCATAGAAATCATAACATGGATAAAACTTTTTTCCGGGATTTCATTTGCTTCAGTGGANTCATGAATAGTCATAGAAATCATAACATGGATAAAACTTTTTTCCGGGATTTCATTTGCTTCAGTAGGATAGCGGAGAGGCAAGTCCCATCTTTCATCGCACGCACGCACATTAACTACCTATTATTAGTAGAATCCCACTTTACGTTTGCTACGTTTTTACTCAAGTTTAGCCATGCAATAGTTTTTTTTTATTATAGAGCTGGTCACATATTCTATTAAAAAGACAGCAAAAGGGTAAAACATTTCTGATTCATATTGATATATTCTTCATCCTACACATTACAATATTTGAAATTCCTAAAAAATCTTAATTATTACTAAATCCCGGAATCCCGGAGGCATATCCATATTAATATATACGTGCCAATTCATTGACCCCAGATTAATCTACCTACTTCGATCACTGCTCATGACCGAAGAATGGAATACAAGTATATTTTCTACCACAAGTTACTATGTAGGTGTTAGGGTACCCAACACGACACCAGCACACTAAGCGATTCAGTGGCTATTACTAACCTAGTCCATTAATAATATTGTAGTTGTAATTTCCCTGGAATTCCAACCGACAGTGTTTCGGTCAGTCAATAATAGGTAGATACAGGTAAATAACGCAGAGGTATTATTAAAAAGTCATTTTGGACACTTAGATACTGTGTAGTTAGATACTCCCCTTAATTCCGACGTGATTGATTAAAGGTGGAAGAAGCTGTCCTTCTGTGCGTCCCTCCGTGTTTGTCCGTCATGTACCTGTGGCGGACAGTAATTAATGTGGCCCTGCGCTACCAGAGGGCAGCAGGGAGACGCGACGACGCGGCGCCGCTCAGGTGGACTCATCGCTGTAGCATTTACATTTCAGAAGTTATTCATTTATTTTTCAGTCAATGCATAGAGGCTTGGAGGAAAAACATCTTCCTTCAATTAATTTTTGGTAGTCATTCTTTTTTTTTGTTTAATACTAGAAATCGTTTGCTTCTTTAAAAAAAAATTAAAGCTTTTCCTTTTTTTTTTGTTTTGGTTTTTTCAGAAAGGCTAGAAGGGCCTACAATGGATAGGTTTATCAAGCTACATGTCAGATATGGGGCTTGATAAATCTTCTTCTAATTGAATGCTGTCATTTTGAACTCATGTGTGCCCAAGTGTTACTACTTACATAGTTGTTATTTTTTGGTAAAACTAACAAACACGCTATGGGCCGTCGACACGCCTGAAAAGAAACGACTTTTTATTTTTTTCAAAGTAAATAGGTACTCCTATAAAAATCATTTTGTTTTCGTGTAATCAATAATGAATAGAAATTACTTAGTTAGGTTGTAATATTAATTGTTGTTAAATAATCAAACTGCAATAGTGAAAAGTTTACATAATTATGCAGTAACTATAGAAAATGCGAGTTATTTCTATATCAAATATTTTCATCTAACTTTTTTCCTATGCACAGATAACGGGCATCTCTTATGCAAATCCCAGCATACGACCGCCGCGGCCCACTCTCCCCGTCGGGTTCGATTGCTCAGTAATTAATCTCACCTCCTTCCACGTCGCCCCACTCTCCCCTCGCACCGTGTTAACATCGTGTCCTATTATTGATAACTCGATCGCTGTCCAATATTCTGGTTTTGAATGAAAAAATGTTTTAGCTTTATGGATATTTAAACATCCTACTTGTAACAAGTTAGTGATTACGAAAAGAAGTGGGTATCATTTTTAGTTAGTAAAGCTGTTTGTGAACGATTAACCCTTACATACAGGTACTGAAGAAAGTTAAAAGGTCTCGCAATCCAAACTTCAAGAAATCTCTTTTTAATTCGGAAATCTCTCGCCAAAATCGCCACTTACAAAAATATGATGTTACAGCAATAAGTTCATCTTGCAAGTCTACAATTTAGAGCTGGCGTTCGCGCGACGGAGAGTTGCATGTGATGTGAAATGGCTTAATATAAAGGAATGGAGTGTAAGTGCGAATCGCCGCCAGCCGCCCGCCGCACGCAATCAAACCGCAGTAAAATCGCAGCGCACTGATAACTGCTTTCGGACGGTGGCGTAGAGGGAGCAAATTTGTTGAAAATTGGGAGTATATTTTTTGGTGTTCCGGCAAATATTGAACGGAAAAAAGACAGTGAAAAGAAAGTCTACTTCGCCCTATATTCGTTGGCAAGAAATAGGTAACGTTGGAGTTCTTAAAGCATATTTATGGGAACCTAATGAATCTTAGGTTCTCAACATTAATAGTGTAAGATTCCAAAGCCCCCAAGCCTGCCTTACTTCAGGAACAAAATGTACAGAAGAGAATAGTGTTAGTTTGTACTTTGAACATATGCATACCTGCTAGCTTGGGCTTTGAGTGATGCTGACTCATATATTGTTACTCGTGAAGTAGCTAGGTTAAATTAGCTGTCGTGGGGTTTGAAATCAGATTTCAGATAAGACGGACAACGTTATATTAGGTAATAAATCTTAATTTACACAATAAGTAGGAGGAGTTTGATGATTAATGTGCTGTTGTTATTTCTTCAATCGTGATATTCAATTGAAGGAATAAAAACTGATCTTTTGGAATTATTAACGTGAGAAAACGTTCACCTGACACAAAACACACCTACCGGTCGATTCTGTAAACATGTCGAAGCGAAGGCTTGGGTGAAGTGATCACGAGGTAAGCTGTCAATCCATATAGGTAATCAAGATAGAATGACAGCTCACTCCGTGATCACATGACATCTTGATTGTATGGATTGACAGCTTACCTCGTGATCACTTCACCCAAGCCTTCACTTCGACATGTCTACAGAATCGACCGGCTGAGGCTCTAGACAAGTGACATTCTGTCCGCGGTCCTCGGTAGCGTGACTAAGGCGATTGTCAGAACGTCAGAAATGTACGTGATTGACAAAGGCTGCCACTGTCTCAATGTCACGTGTTCAGTGCCTTTTATTTTCATTGGTTTTTCGATGATCGCATTCACTGATGGAACGGAACTTTATCTAGACAGCCTCTGTACAGTAACCCGGGGAGAGGCTTCTACAAAGGCCGCCTTTGCCAATACAAGGTGATTGCTCTTAGTGTGTCTCTGGAATCGCGGAGCAGTTTTCATATCGAGCGCAATACTGAAGTCGGCGAGTGATTTATCGAGCGCTGTGCGGACATATGAGCTCGGCAGATGACGACGCCGCATATGACGTGCCTCCGAGGTGGGCCGACAGCTTCATGGCTTTATTATGGTCTGGTACTTTTCCAAAAGGTTTCATGGATTTTGGCAGTATTGCGTTATGATGAACTAGGCAGGAACGCATCTCCACTGCTATATTATCATTCCCTCGTTGATTTTGGAGATGTTTATTTTTTAATTATATGATAAGAATTAAACAACAATAATATGTTCATGCGCTCTGTGCGAATAACGTATCCCATTCATTACGAGCCATAGAAATACGCGTAGAAATATTTGTATTCTAAAACTGTAAGCAGATACGAAGCGGTAATTTTATGAATAAGTACCAATTGGTACTTATTCATAAAATGACCGCTTCGTTATACGCCGCTTCGGTATTAACCAACATACAGGCAGGATATCGGGATTGCTAATAAGCAATCCCGATATCCTGCCTGTATGTTGGTTAGTCATAAGAAAAAAATCTAGATCCCGCAGTGCCACTTGTCGGGTCTAATTCTGAATCTAAACAATCCAAGGATTCACTCAAACACACACGAAAAATATAATCAAAATCGGTCTGTCCGTTTAGGAGGAGTTAAGTGACATACACACCTACAGAATAATTATATAAGTACTTATGTATGTATTAAAAGATGTATCTACTGTGATCTAATGCTCAGATGGATATGTGTTGCAAATCAAGTGCATGTTTATGACGCGTCAATCGACGCTTCACGCAAAAGCGGTTTCAGTCCAATTCTCAGTAAACTGTTTTATTGGTTGTGATGTTTATTTCCATAATGTTAGAACTTCTTTATTCATATCAATTGGTCAGTAACAAATTGAGGTTTTTAAAGAAGTAGTACCTACTAGTTGCGTGCATCAGGTCACGTCGACAGTTTCAGACGATGTCACAAATCGTGTAGGATGATGACATTGAGTTGTTTTGCAGTTGTTATGGTTTTACCAAATGCATCGACTTCCTCGTTATTTTAATCTACTCGTTCTCGACTTATCAACTAATGGTGACTGTGTGCTTGACGTCAGTACCGAGATGTACATGCATATGTATATGAATGACTCACATTTCGATTTTCCACCTTTTCGACCGCAGTTTTGGCTAAACAATGATAACAACGAAAATTCTTCAGGCAATGAGGTGGACCTGAGTGGGAACTCGAGCGGAGCTTAAGGAGCGTTCGAGTGTTGGTTTCTGTGTTTTTTAATGAAGAAGAAAATGTTTAAATTAAACTTACGTTATTGTCAGATTGTTATTTGTCACTATAAAAAAAAAATCGTATCGTAGTTTATCTCAAAGAACTGCTTTTACCACAAGACAATTACTGTGCGGCTCCGGTGTGCTTACAGCCTTGGTTATCATACAAAGTTTACTAAAAGGATTCCTTCACGCGTTATATATCTGCATATCCCATCACCTAGCCATTTATTCATAAGTGAGTGGCGTCGGGTGGACGCGAGCGAACGCGACGCTCATCGCAATGTGCCGTCAGATGTATGGGAGGACAATCCACTCCTCGTCACGGTCACGCTCATACTTCTAAAGTATGTAGTGGATTAAAAAGGTGAGGGTCAGAAGAAATATTACAAAAAAAAAACTCTCAATCCAATGTCAACACCAATGTCACTAAAGACAAACCAAGTTGTCGCCGAAGTACGGTGTGTAATTTTCATTTTTAATGGAAATGACCCAATGATACTTTGCCCTACCTGGGAATCGAACCTACGAAGCTTCCGAATGATAATTAAGCCACATTCGTCTTAGTACGTTATTAGTCACGACAACCTAATTAACTAAGCCATTCGGTACAATGTAAGAAAACATACGCCCAAATAGATTATGTTGTATAATCATGTAAAGACAAATTTTCATCTTCGTAACATTGCATTGAACACCTACACCGGCCTACGCCGTAGCCATCGTAGCCCTCGTAGGCCGTGGCGCGTAGCACCTTATCGAGTGAGCCTTTATCGTCTTTGCCTGGCTGTGGGTTATTCACATCATTCGCATCTTCTTATCTCCTAGCAATGTTTAGTTTGCGTGTGGTGATGTAGTCTATGTGGGTTATAAGAGTTTCCTGGAATTTAAATTAATATTATAAAAAGGTAAAATTGTTTGTTTAAGCGGTAATCACTGGAAGCACTGATCTGATTCCAATAATTATTTTACAAGTGAAAAGAAAGCTGCTGTCTGTGACATTGGCACTAACTTTATAGAAAGTATTTTATCACTAAAATAAACAGTTGCTGAGGGTTACGCCACGAGAGAACTTCTTGAAACTTTGATTTTTTTTTAAATAATAAAAATTATATTAAGTCACAATTCAATTTAAGTAATCCTGAAATCGGTTATGAATAATCATTTATTCATAACCGATTCAGGATTACTCAATTCCACTGTATATGTTTTTGTTTTTTGGATGTTTGTTATGCGATCATTCCGTCAATTATGAATGGGTTTTGATAATTATTTTTTACTCGAAAGCCTTTACTCCTGAGGTGGTCCCATTGGCACCAAGTCAGAATTTGATGATGGGATCCCAGGGAAATCGAGGGCATCCCTCGAATTTTGAAGGCACTCACAATGTTTTTAATATTCTTTGTAACGCAATTCAGATAATTGTGCCTGGTAATCAACATCTCATCTCTCTGAGCTAATGATAGAAGGTATAAGTCAGGATCTGATGCTGGGATCCCAGGAAAAATGTTTGTTTCAGCCAATTGTCAACCGATTTGGATAATTCTTTTTTTTTGTTTGGAAGAATATTTTTCCAAACTGGTACCATTTCAATTTGGTGAAGATCTGATGAAGAACTTCGGAGGTAGGCAACGGAACTTTTTAATGAATAATAGCAAATCTCCCGGGATTATTGAAATCGCATGTCTGTTTATTGTTTTCACCAGTTCATAACATAACATCAAGCCGGTACGCTGTGAAGGGGTACGCAGATGCAAGTCAATCTGAATTAACATGTTTTTGGGGGTTATCTATTAGGGCATAACTTTATTGTTTATTAACCGATCTTGATGATTATTTTTGCGTTGGGTTTAGCTATAGCTACAGAAAAAAACATACAGTCGAATTGAGAACCTCCTCCTTGTTTGAAGTCGGTTAAAAATATTAAAAATGAGATTAAGTTTCACAATCCCATGTATTCATTCTACATCACCTCTCTTATTAATAGCCACAGCTCCATAACGTTCGGCAGTGTATCAAATAAAGACATGTCCTCGTCGGGCGCATACAAACGACGCTCATTTGTGAGGAGTCAGTCGACCGCCAGCAGGTTATGACGACACGTATGGTATGGGGGATCATTGTTTAACATATTATTTTATTCGGTGCTAAAGGGCAGGGACTATTTGTGATATAATCAAGAAGGGTTTTTGAATTGGTAAAGGTAATTAGCGGAACCAAAGTCCTGGCCTACTTACTGACTGACAGACATCGCACAACATAACAGCTACTCGTAGATACTTCGGAGGGTATGTTTGTCTTGATGCACCTTCATCGGATCGCATCAAGATATGGGTAATAAGATTAATTAAAATCAGTTTATTTCCTGGAAAAAGAACGCGCAAGTTTGTTTGAAATACTGTGAGGAGTACTTTTAATATGATACAGGTAAATCAACACTTTAAAAAAAGTGCGAGAAAGCTCAGTAAAAAGAAGACCTCAGATTCGTTCACCAACGCACGTGCCACAGTTTAAAATATCAGAGCAGTCATTGACTCCTGCGTGCTCAGGTTATGGGGATAAACGGTTAGCTGCTCAAGTGTTCACTCATTCGTTCATAGTTCACTTCGTTCATTGCGGCCATCAGGGCAGTTAATAATCAATTTATCAAATGACTGTCTCCACTCTAATTCTCTAACTAACGCGCGTCTTCGTGTGTCATCAAAATATGAACTTTTCAATTGGACGTGGGGAAAAAAATTGTGTCGGGAATTCCTGAATAAACCAGGTTTTGGGGCGAACGTCAAAAATTTCTAATTCAACATATTTTACAGTAGTAGTTATTGCACAGTTCTCTTTAGTAGCTTCCTTAAATAAGCAACGAAGCTTAGTTGCTTAATTACAAAAAAAAAAAACTTTATCAGGGTATCG
>NDFZ01000436.1:0-10950 GCA_002192655.3 Mamestra configurata | reverse complement strand
TAAGGTTGTGAAGTCGAGGTTTTGATCACTGATCTTGGAAACTTCTGGCTTCTACCGATAAAACTCTGGTTTAAAGTTTTTATCGGTAGAAGCCGTGCGCAATCACATTCGCTTTAAACAACATTATTTATTTATTTTTAACCGACTTCAAAAAAGGAGGAGGACACATTAGCTGCCGAGTGTTTGTGTAGCTGTGTGTGTTGCTGATGTGTGTGTTTTAAATAGTTAGGAGAAGTTGACCTTGCAATCTGTTCTTGAAATAGTTCAGTTAGTGAAGTCTCACAACTTTATCAGGGAGCAATAATTTATTTATTATTTATTATAATCATCAAAGTAACATTATAATCTCTTTATTTATTTTCCTTACATACTAATTTACATTTTTAAATATTTCTTAAAAAAAACATTTTTAAATATTTCTTAAAAAAAACATTTAAAAATATAAAAAGTGGTAGTCCGAGGAGGTTTAGTTCGAGGAGTATTGCCTTCTGTATCAGGCCCTTTACCCAACTGCGTAACGCCAGCTTCGATTATAATTATTATTAGATTTGAGTAATATATTCGTGCAAGTCTTTCTACATAGTTCTCTCATATGTTATATAATTTCCACACGAATGATGTAACCATAATATCATTTTAAAAAGTATTGATTTAAAAGAGTGTCCGTGGACTTTCTTGCACGTTCTTCTCCATAGAGATCTACGCTTTGGAACGTGTAAACAGCTTCATCTCTTTTGACTAACCGATCTTGACAATTCAAAAGTGCCTGCATTGAGATGAGTTGAGAATTATTTATTGTACAACAAAATAGTTACTGGACTGTTTTACAACAAATCTTAAGTTTCCGTGTACAATGGTGGTCCTGTGTATAAGTATCTTCTAGACAAAAGAGTTAATATTATTGGGTATATATTTTGTTCGTAAAATGTAATTTTAACTGATCCGATTACCAGTAAAAGCATTCACTGATAGAAACTTACTCCACAGTCAATTTGCTTTTGATATTTGTTTATGTTCAAATACGTGGACAAACGAAGTATCGGGAGAGCGCTAGTCTAGTTCGGTCCAGCCCGTCCCTAGCTGTCCTCCCCCCAGCGACGCTCTAAGCCGAGGCCCGTACCCCACAGGGGGTGCCCTTAGCGTGTAGTCGCTTAGTTTGGAAGTTTTTTAAAAGCCCTGGCTGGAGGCTTTAATATTATATTAAGGCTACCACAGGCAAGCCAACCAGCAGTTCAACCTATAAGGTTGTCGACTGCTTAACCGTAAGCAGTCGACAACCTTATAGGTTGAACTGCGAGACGCCACTCACAAAAAAAAAAGGGGAAGCACTAGTATCGAAAAATAAAATCAATTGACGAATGTTTTAAAAGTCAGGTTTACAATGACAAGTACAACGCTAATGGATGTCCATCTGTCAAAATAAAAGCGATTGATCCCGGATATGAGCTAGCACAGTGATAAATGCTCGACAATTCAAAGCTTAATTTTGCTACTTGGCTCCGAGGAATTTTTTTAGGGAAAAAAAAAACCAAAAACACACAGCAAAACTTTCTATTAATTACAGAATCAGTAATTTCAGAGATAACCTTCTACAAACAAACGCTCGTTAGTCTAGTGGTCCCAAACGCCACTGCTGCACTGTTGAACGTCGTGGGCTCAACCCGGTAATTCCTAATAAATGATATTTATTTTGTAATTAAGTTGTAAATAACACTTGTCAATTTGTTGGTCGTTTTAAACTACATGAGGCCGGTGTTTTCTAGCTGACTACCCTAGGAAGAAACACCGAAACAAACTCAGAGGACAAAGCCTCTTTTGAAGTCCATACAATAATTGTACTGGTCAAATCATATGAGAACCATGTAGGTTGATATCTGAGGTGGTATATTGAGGAAATCACCGCACAGATTAATTTCATTTAGAAAACTCAATACTTTTGAGCATGGAATTACTAAATAGCAGGTTCTGGAGTGGCGACCGCGTACCGGAAGACGTAGCGTTGGAAGGCCTCCCACAAGGTGGACCGATGACCTGGTGAGGGTCGTGGGTAGCCGATGGATGCAAGACGCACAGGACCGGTTGTTGTGGCGACACTTGGGGAGGCCTATGTCCAGCAGTAAACGACTTCCGGCTGATATGATGATGATGATGAGGTTGAATCCGTGGCTTACACTTAACATAATTTTACAATTTAACATGACTGATAAAATTGTGTAGGTTACACCAGCTTTACCCTTATAGAAATGTATGCATGATGGGTAGGTAATATCACATTATGTTCTGTTGCACAAACATTCAACACCTCTTCGTAATATTAGTTTAGATTAGATCTGTGGGCTAATTCTACTAATTATCAAACAGCCTCTCAGTCGCTATCCGTCAGAAATGTATGTAAATTAAGGTTTTTTTGGCAGTTTGCGACGTTGTTTAAAACCAGACAAGTNATAAATGATATTTATTTTGTAATTAAGTTGTAAATAACACTTGTCAATTTGTTGGTCGTTTTAAACTACATGAGGCCGGTGTTTTCTAGCTGACTACCCTAGGAAGAAACACCGAAACAAACTCAGAGGACAAAGCCTCTTTTGAAGTCCATACAATTGTACTGGTCAAATATATGAGAACCATGTAGGTTGATATCTGAGGTGGTATATTGAGGAAATCACCGCACAGATTAATTTCATTTAGAAAACTCAATACTTTTGAGCATGGAATTACTAAATAGCAGGTTCTGGAGTGGCGACCGCGTACCAGAAGACGTAGCGTTGGAAGGCCTCCCACAAGGTGGACCGATGACCTGGTGAGGGTCGCGGGTAGTCGGTGGATGCGAGACGCACAGGACCGGTTGTTGTGGCGACACTTGGGGAGGCCTATGTCCAGCAGTGAACGTCTTCCGGCTGATATGATGATGATGATGAGGTTGAATCCGGTTGATGGCTTACACTTAACATAATTTTACAATTTAACATGACTGATAAAATTGTGTAGGTTACACCAGCTTTACCCTTATAGAAATGTATGCATGATGGGTAGGTAATATCACATTATGTTCTGTTGCACAAACATTCAACACCTCTTCGTAATATTAGTTTAGATTAGATCTGTGGGCTAATTCTACTAATTATCAAACAGCCTCTCAGTCGCTATCCGTCAGAAATGTATGTAAATTAAGGTTTTTTTGGCAGTTTGCGACGTTGTTTAAAACCAGACAAGTGCGTACAGTAACTGTCAAATCGTGTTGTCATTAATTCTTAGTGGTTAGGTGATACGCCCGCAACAAAGCCCGAAACTACGGACTTCGGACCTAGAGAGTAGCCCCCAGACTCGTGCACCAAGGGTTCCGATCTAGTCTTGATTTTTTTTCGAGTATACATTATTACCTACGGAAGTTTATGAACTATGAAAGCAAAATATAGCAGGTCAAATCGAAGGACAAACTTAACTTTGTTGGTGAAAAAATGTTCTCCCATACATCACGGTCAATTCTTCAACCGCAAATATAAGTTTGTAATCGTAAAAAAATATTTTTTACATGATGAAACTATAAATTCCCTATTTTCAGACTGTTCCCTATACCTGTACTCTAAGATCTATCTTCTTACCAAATTCCCTATAAATTTAGATTCCATTGAGAGTGTCGAAATATACGTTTCTTGCGGCATAAACGGCCGTATCTTTTTTTAACGTTAACTTAGAAGGTTGATTTTTTCACAGCTTCAAGGAATTGTAGACTTGAGTATATGGTTTTAATTTCAACTCAGTACCTCTACGCGTTCTCGAACTAAATGGTCTTGACATAACTTTTGTAATTTAGTTTTTTTTTGGTTTGCGTCATGCTTCTCGCAAATAAACTCCTTCCTTTCTTTTTTTAGACAGACGGACAACAAAGTGATCCTATAAGGGTTCCGTTTTGTCCTTTTAAGGTACGGACCCTAAATTTGTAAAATTGGCCCTCTGATGACGAAGTCTTGATAACGTCGAGCTGGAAACATTTAAAGAGCTCTATTTTCATAAATGCTTCTTCTACCTAAACATTTTTTTCCACCTTCTAAATAAAAGTTCAGACATCAAACACTTTCCGTCCTCCGTACGCCAGGCATTGTATTACATTCGTTCGTTCCTTATGTAAGAAGACGCCAAGTATTCTGACAACGGAGCGAATTCCTGCCACATTGCTGAACTGAGAACATACGACTGGTTTAAGATTTCTTGGAGTTTGGAATAGTAGATTAGATTTTTGGATTTATAATGCGACTTTATATTTTTGTGTGCATTTTAATCGACCTCAAAAAAGAAGGACGTTCTCAATTTAGTTGTATTTTGTTTTTGGTTTATTTATTTATAATAAGCACACCAACAGCACTGTCACTTATAATTCAAATAAAATTACATTCAAAATCGGCATTTCAGTAACCATGCAAATGACAGGTATGCATGACATTGAACATAATGAATATTAGAGACAAAAGGAAAAACTAAAAACTGCGTCCAGTATACCTAAATCCTGAACACTACAAAAAACAAAACAATTTGAGCTATTAAGACGTACATTGTTCGCACTGTTTGAAGAGGGAACGTCTGTATGAAGCAAAACTCATAGAGAAAACTTCGATAGGGTAATCCGTCAAATCATTATATAACCTTGCCATACGTGTTAGGGGGCTATTGAAGGTGGTATTCAAGGTAGATATAGGCAATTGAAAAATGCGATGATGTCGCTTGCTACGTTGGCAAGTCCTAAAGTTAAAATAGTTAATCAATTGCGCATCTATGGAACCATTTATAATTTTATGAAGTGTAAGTAAGTGAGAATGGATCCGCCTTTCTTTTAAACTAATCATCTTATAATGCCTTATCCTGTCATTGTAATCAGGTACAGCTTTTCGGATCCCATTCTTCATACATAGATACCTTACAAAACGGGCCTGAACAGATTCAATTTTTTTTTTTATTTTTTTTTATTATACATAATATCTTGGGACAACTCACACACGGTCATCCGATCCCAAACTAGGCAGAGTCTGTGCTATGGCAACCATGCGACTGATAAACATACTTATATATTTCTAAATACATACATATTATAGATAAATTACACCCAGACACAGAACAAATGATCATGCTCATCACACAAACATTTGTCTTGGGTGGGAATCGAACCCACGACCTCCGGTCTAGCAGTCAGGGTCACTAACCACTCGACCAACAGGCCAGTCATTATTTTACATATTTTACATATTAGTATAACTAGAGTAAAAAGGAGACCAAATAGTGGAACAATACTCCAAGGAACTCCTTACCAGTGCGTTATAAAGTTTATCTTTGTTACCTCATAACTCCGCCATTTATGAACCGATTTCAAAAAAATATTTTATAATGTGAAAGGATATACTTTCTGAAACTTTTCTTTTCAAAATTTCTATAGGACCACCATAGAATTTTTTCTAAGCTGTATGTATCTATAAATAATTATCTACGAATATATTTATTATTGTCTTTACTAAGAATGTGTCCAATGGCACTTTTCTTATTGTCTCTATTAAGGCGAATACACTTGATTCTTGTGTTTACTTCACACAGAGTTCAAACTGAGCTCAATAAACGTCTACCTACTCACCTAAAACATAATAAAATTAAGATACCAACAAAAATAAATATTTCCGTAGCTTAGAATAAAAGCACCATAGTTACTAATAAAACATTAAGCATTAAGCAAATAAATGTATTATCAAAATACCCAATGCTTCAATCTCAAAACAAGCCAAACATTTCCTAATCAACTAATCCCGTAATTGTTCGTTCAACGTCTTCGCGACATTTCGCCGCAAGTCGTACATTTATTCGGTCGGGAAAGGTTATCCGTTAAAAACCGCGAATTGGGGCCTGATGTTGTTTCCTATTCGCGACGGGGAGGCGCCCGAGTGGCGCCGAGGCACAGAGTAAAATATTTGATGGTGGAATGTAGATACGACGCCAATTTTTTTCCCACGTCTTTTTTTTATTAAACCGTAGGTATTTTTTATTTGTTATAAAGTCAAAGTCAAAGTCAAAACGTTTATTTCAATTAGGCCATTAAACGGCACTTTTGAACGTCATCATTTACAGTTCAGTACACATAATATTACATTAATAAAGTGACTACTGTCCATTCGGAAAGGTAGATTCTTATGGAGAAGAAGGGACAAGAAGCTCCATAATTAAACTTATCAAATAATGATTTTACAAAATTTGGTATACAAAAATTAATTTAATATTATGTGAGGACGATGCACCCAGAGTATGCTACTTATAAGAATAAAGTATTACCAGCAGAGCAGCAGAGAACTATACTGATGGGTTCCATTAAACGCTACATGATATCGTCACATTACTCGACGTTGGCGAACATGCCAGACGAGCTCCACCTGAAGCTAGGAGTCGAGCTCGTCCACTAGCAGAAAACAGAATTTTGAGGAAAACGGAGAAGGTGAAGTTTGCTCTGTAGTGGAAAAATAAAGGCTTGAAAGATTAAACCTTAAGGGCCAGCCGGTCGATTCTGTAAACATGTCGATTTGAAGGCTTGCGTGAAGTGTTCACGAGGTGAGCTGTCAATCCATATAATCAAGATGGAATGACAGCTCACTTCGTGATCACTTGACATCTTGATTATATGGATTGACAATGGATACCCACAATTATTAATGATGAGGATCTAGTTATCTTTACCGTGGTTCAATACATTTTCAAAAAAGGATGCTTATCAAAATACCCAATAGTAATAATGGCTTTATCTATATATCTATACCTTTAAATGAGCAATTCTAGTATATATGTATAAATATAATCTGAATCTCGGAATCGGCACCAATAATTTTCATGAAATTTAGTATGCAGGGAGTTTCGGTTGCGATAAATCGATCTAGCTAGGTTTCATTTTTAGAAAACGTTAATCAACCAAAAAAAACCGAGCAAAGCTCGGTCATCCAGGTACTTATTACTTAGGTACCACAATATAAATAGATACACTTCCTACTAATTGATTTCTCAATTCCTAATGTCAAGTAAGATAAGTACAACATTCAAAGATAAGTAAAACGACCCATCTTTTAAATTAATCTTTGAAACTCGTCTCGCTGTTATGCGCTATTTTGTATAAAATTTATTGCCATATGTAACAATACGTCCACATGGAAAAACGGACTACATTTTCTTTGTCTTAAGGTGTACTTTTCTTTGTTTGGTAATAAAATTGGGCTAGTATTTGTTATGGTAAGTAAGTAAGGCGTAATGCGCTCACGTTTAGAGAAAGATGTATTATTTGTGTGCCTTGATTTTTGGCTGAGTCCTGTGTATATGGCTGAGGAGTAGAGTGGGTAAATAATACTTGACTTAACACAGTTTTTTAAGACATTCTCGATCAATAAGGTCAACAAAAGAGGATATAGTAAAAGGTTTTTGGTAGGTACGGTCGAAGGCAGCTCAACCTGCTCAACAAAACGTATAATATTTTTGTTGACATCGAACTGACGGAGTAAATAGAATCATATCTTTTTTTAATCAAAAATAATAAAACATTTTTAATCCGTGCATAAAATCATTTTTTTAAGAATTTTATTTTTTATTGTGTACTTCAAGCTAAAAAATTAACTACTTTCTTTTCATAAAATTACTTAATTAAATTGCTAACCAACAAAATTTAAAGTTATCTGTCAGCGCAAGTTGTTAACTTTTTTTACGATTTAAGCAAAAATGTAACTCAATTAAATTGGGTTTCATTTTAGTTTATAGGTGACTGACTTAATCATAAAAAAACAAACACATATATAAATTTTTCAAAATTTCGTATTTATTTTTAACGTCAAAGTCAAAACGTTTATTTCAATTAGGCCATTAAACGGCACTTTTGAACGTCATCGTTTACAGTTCAGTAAAATAATAATGTTACATTAATAAAGTGACTCTACTGTCCATTCGGAAAGGTAGATTATTATGGAGAAGAACGGACAAGAAACTCCATAGTTACTCACTAACGACATTTCTTAGGACATTTAATTTTATTTTAATACCCATATTGCAAAAAAAAATTAAAGGAAACTTGATTTTCTTAGCTCTTATTGAAATAAACAAGTTTTTGATTTATTTTTCAGAATCACCCGGTTATGGAAAATGTATTTTTTTTATTAGAAGCGCTAAGATCAAATACATTCATGAAAAAAAAACTGAGTTGGCATTTTTCGCAAGGTTCAGAGCTAATTTGACTGGCCTAGTTCACTTTTTCCAAATAATTTTATTTATTAATTATTATTTTTTCTTTGGAACGTTGAACGGCATCCCACGAGGTAAACCGATGGCTGGTGAAGGTCGCAGGAATTCGCTGTTTACAAGACGTACAGGACCGGTCGATGTAACGCTTGGAGGAGGTCTAGCATTGGAAGTTTTTCGGTTGAAATGATGATGAGGTACAGCCAGGCCAGCACATCATGTAAAGTTTTCCCAATCAACCTTAAACCTAATGCTTTAGCGATAAAGTTGACAATCAATTAAAAAAAAATTACAGATTGTTGATGGGCTGGCGTCTGCACCAAAACATTTTAGACTTTTGACAATCTTTAACGCCTGATATAATATCACTTTATCTACAGCCTTAGACAGACAAAGATTACATGAGATAGAGATTCAGAAAGATTTCACATCAAAGTAAAGAAAATCTCGTTAAAACCGGATCCGGTCCGGACCGATTACTTTGGAATCGTCCGGCAAACGGATAGTAATTAGTGACCGATGAAAAACATTCGCCGTCACCTATCAATCCTGGATTATTTGAGATCTTTATACGACGCGGCTACGACACGATTCCTTAATCTTTATGCGATTAAATCTGCCTAGCCTTTTCCTTTAGGGTCGGCTACTAGTCTACTGAGTACCAGTATTTTACATGGAGCGACACCCTTTCTGACCTGCACAACCCAGTAACTGAGTAACACGGTACCCCTTGACAAGACCATGTCAGATTTTCTGGCTTCTTACTATCTGCATCGATAGTCAAAGATCTAGATTTTTATTTATTATCATTATAACCAACTTGAATTAACAGTTTAAAAAACCACACAAATAAGTTATTGGTCTGTCCAAAACAAAATTGAAATATTATTAAAAAAACAAAATATACATCACTATTAACAAAACCTGACAAATTTAGGCAAAAATAAAAATAGAAAAAACATAAATTATAAATGTCATTAAATCATAATAAAAACACACAGCCGGGACCAACGGTTTAATGTCCTTTCCGAGCCACAGAGGAATCTCGGTTTAAGATGGTCATCCATCCATAGGCCGACCTCAGCAAGCGTAGCTCAACTTTGAAGCCACCAAAATATCCATATAGTAACCTAACTAGGTCGCCTGATGTGAACAAAGCCTACCTTATATTGATAGTCAATACTCAATACTCAATTCTTTTTTTTCATTCCACAATGTAGACTTAGGTGGTAAACATTTCTTTGGTAACAATCGTGGACCCTGTCGGGCACAGCAAAAGTAAGTATGTGGAGAGGACTTATCATTTAAGTATATAATAATCTAATTATGCTAAAAAAAAAAATTGACATTAACATTAGAATTTACATTGCAAAAGACTTTATTTTTCAAGTTTTAAAGATTTATCACTTAAATTTGTCGTTGACACTGTAATAAATNGCAAAAGACTTTATTTTTCAAGTTTTAAAGATTTATCACTTAAATATTCGTTGACACTGTAATAAAAATTTTTAGGTAATAACTTTTTTAACTTATTTGCGAATAAATGGAGTTTTTTTTTCATTTCTTATTGATTCAGGTAGCATATTATATATTTTTACTGACATTACCAGAGGACTTGTAGAATGTATTTTTAAGCGGGATGATAGTAGGTTGAGTCGTGTTTTGTGTCGGAGTGATCTTGCCCCGTAGAACTGCTACATTTCGTGTAATTATANAGGACTTGTAGAATGTATTTTTAAGCGGGATGATGGTAGGTTGAGTCGTGTTTTGTGTCGGAGTGATCTTGCCCCGTAGAACTGCTACATTTCGTGTAATTATCAAATTCGCTCTGCCTCTCGTTGCTGAAACGACATACTCCCGCCATTTCGTGCTCTAAAAAATAAGGTTGGTACATTTAGTTCTAATTTCAAGCAAAACCAATACGCGTCCAGAAGAAAAACACTACATAAACTTATCTAGGGTCTGCACGCAGTTGGTATTGGAGACTTCCAGTTCCATGATCTCTGCATAATTATTTCTTGCGACCAGAACAACACAACACTACACTACACACTGACTATTCAATAACATGCACTACTTCTGTGTAATTTTGTCGACATATTTAAACACTATTTGGGGTGCCTAAAGTCGCTATGGCCTTTATTTTGTTTCAAGGTCGAAAACATGGAGCTATTTGCACGTTCCAAAGCGTAGATCTCTATGGAGAAGAGTGTGGAAGTAACTCCTCGTACAGTCTTATAATCAATAAATATATACAAACAAACAAAATCAACACTTTACTAAAAAGCACTTAAAACAAAACAAAAACTGTTTAAACGCTGTACATTTTCTTCGCATACGCGCCACAATTTCGCGACTGATTGAATTCCTCAATATTCTGGCGAGGGCCAGGCCACGGAAATTGGAACGTCTCCGTCGGAGCACACTTCCAAATCAAATACACGGTTTCTGTTCAAAATTCAACAAAGTACAGGAATTTACACTTCCTCTTACAGAAATACAGTAACAGAGTTTATACTATAGAAGATAATATGTAAACCACGCTTAACTTGCATAAGCTAACATTTTAATTTTCAAAAATGAAAATTAAATCAAGCAGTTAAATAATATGGTAGAACAAGTGTTTTTGTACTTGGTTAATAAATCCTGCAATGACCCCATTCATTTACTGCATTCCATGGTGTTATTTCAGATGTTCTACAAGTGTAA
>NDFZ01000435.1:0-10949 GCA_002192655.3 Mamestra configurata | reverse complement strand
GATATGCAAATTAAAAAAGAAGCCCAGCCAAACTCAGATAAAAAGTTGACCTGCCATCAGGCGAGGTCAAGGAAAATAGCGAGCTCGTTATAAGTATTAAAATGTTTCGTAAAAGAAAGTAAATAGTCCTTACCTTGAAGTAGACCTCCACGCCGTAAATGAGGAAGAACGTGACGACTATGAACAGCAGGACAGCGTAGCAGCCGTTGAAGACGTGCTGGTAGAAACTCTGGAACAAAACAAGACACACCATTAGGACTATGGTCGTTAAGGCTGATCTGAACCTCTAGACAAATTGAACTTTGTCAGCGCTAGCGATCGTCGACAACTCATAAATGACATGCGTCACCGAAATGTCACACGGACATTTTCAACCATTTCAAAAAGCGCTACCGCTGAGCAAGTAACGGATCTTTTTAATTATTATTCAATGAATTTGCACATTCATGAGCTTCCCGAAAAGTATAAGATTGGTCTTTTCTCTACTCCACTTATATCTAGTCACATGCGGCAGAAAAACTATACAAATCGATTACTGGAAATAAATCCAATTTGGTCACAGACAACGTACAGCCAAAACTACTGAAGAAACCGGAAATTTGGAATGTAGGTTTTTTGGGGAGTGGGAGGGAGCACTAAGGGAGGATTTTTTTTAAATTGCTACGGGAACGGGAAAAAAACGGGATATGCGCGTACGAAGTCGCGGACAAGAGCCATTTAAGAAACGAAGCCTTGACGACACAAAGCCCCGAACTTAAGAAAACTCATAACATGAGTATTTAACCCACTAAATGATCAATTCTTGACAAATTCCATACCATTTGTCAAAGCCCCCCAAATATTCACCTCATGTTTAGAATTATTTGGACTTACTGGCGTCATTGTATTTATTATCATAAGCTTCACACGATTTAAGGTATTCAAGCTGGTTTTCACGCTTGTAAGCAAGCATTGAAATAACACAATAGAAAAACAGCAATGATTTTATAAATTGCTCACATTAAGACAAAACATCATGGAATCATTGAAATTGTTAAAAGTTACAATTTTATGACGAACGCCCTTCTTCTTCTATCCGATTAAAAAAAAAACAAGATGAGTTTACAGAGCCCAAGCTAGCAGAGGTCCAAGGCATAAGCAATGATAGGCTCGTCGAGTCGAAGCTCCAAAGTCTTGAGCATCGACGCCGAGTTGCTAGCCTGGCGGTTTTCTATCGGTTGCATTTTGGGGAGTGTGCGACGGAATTGCATCGTTTAATTCCGCCAAGCCCGTTCCATCATCGGACCCCAAGACGTACGGCGATGCGCCACCAGTACATGGTGGACATCATACCCACACGCACAAAAGTTTTGGGAACAGATTCGTTGTGCGTACAGCTAAGGAGTGAAATTCCCTGCCAGAGTCTGTGTGTTTTTTTTTTGTGAGTGACGTCTCGCAGTTCAACCTATTAGGTTGTCGACTGCTTAACCGGGCTTGCCTGTGGTGGCCTTAATATAATAATATTAAAGCCTCCAGCCAGAGTATGTGTTTCCTGATAGCTACAACCTGGGAGTTTTTAAGTTAAGAGTGAATAAGTTACTTTTAGGCAAGCTTGCTCCATCTTCGACCACATCATCGCTTACCATCAGATAGTGGTCAAATGCGTGCCGATCAATAGAAAAAAAAGGCGTATAGACTAGAACTACTAGAAGCCACAACACAATATCCTTGAGAAAAGGCTGACATCGAGACCCATCGTCAGCGGAGCTTCACTAGGTGAATTCATTAAGAAGATATTTTAAACTTTATTTTTAACTGGTTTACTTGAATTCACAATACGAGATAATTAAACTACCTCGTCATCAACGCAAGTAGATATCACCTTTGCGTCGTGAATTTTAAGTGACAATCTATATAAAATTGAATCGCCGAAATGTATGTACGCGTATAACTTCGTAACGACTAACCCAAATTGGATCATTCTTTTTTTGTTGTGTTCGTAATTGTCAAAGCAAGGTATGTAAAATTTTGAAAACATCCGGCCGAAGCCGGGGCGGGCCACTAGTTTGTATTAAAATACCCTAAAAAAGTTTGAGTTGCAGTGAATTTGAACTTAATCGTGTAGAGTTTTAGTTATTCCAGAATCTGATAGTTGAGTATCTCGACTTCTGGAGTCAAAAATACTCGTAGGTACTGCACCAATCGATAGATCTTTAGGGTCATAAGGACCAGATTCTACAGCCCTTTTCTTCAACATTCGCCCAACATAACTTCCATCTATGAAAACCTCACCTTTTCCTTCGGAGACGTGCCAGCGACATTGGTAGTCAACACCTCAGCTGCCAGGAGCGAGTAGCTGATAAAGTTGAAGGTCACAAACGCCAGGAACGACTTTGACAGGAACCTGGGCCTCTCCCAGCGAATGTCTCGTAAGTGGAACACCTGGGGACAACAGAAAGAAGGTCATTAGTTAAGGATTTCTACTATAATATTGAGAACTACTAATACTATTATCATATCAGCCGAAAGACGTTCACTGCTGGACGAATGCCTTCCCCAAAAGGGGGTTTGCCATAATCGCCAGCCTTGGCAGGCGGGTTGGCGTTCGCAGTGTAGCTGTTGCAATGCACAGAGAATGCTGCTGCCCATACTCTGGCGAGTCCCTTAGTCGCCTCTTATGACACCCACGAGAGAAGTGATGGGATGGTGTTATTCTTTTGTTTATTTTGTTCGGTACTAACACTATGTCAAGGATTTTTTTTAGGTTTATAATTTTGTATGTATGCCAGTTCTGTGGCAATAAATATCTTTTTCTTTCTTTTTTTTCTTTACTTAAGGTATCATCAAATCAGCTTGAGAATTAGTAATTTTAGAAAGTCAAACAAGACAAGACATTAAGNTATATAAATAAAATTGAATCGCCGAAATGTATGTACGCGTATAACTTCGTAACGACTAACCCAAATTGGATCATTCTTTTTTTGTTGTGTTCGTAATTGTCAAAGCAAGGTATGTAAAATTTTGAAAACATCCGGCCGAAGCCGGGGCGGGCCACTAGTTTGTATTAAAATACCCTAAAAAAGTTTGAGTTGCAGTGAATTTGAACTTAATCGTGTAGAGTTTTAGTTATTCCAGAATCTGATAGTTGAGTATCTCGACTTCTGGAGTCAAAAATACTCGTAGGTACTGCACCAATCGATAGATCTTTAGGGTCATAAGGACCAGATTCTACAGCCCTTTTCTTCAACATTCGCCCAACATAACTTCCATCTATGAAAACCTCACCTTTTCCTTCGGAGACGTGCCAGCGACATTGGTAGTCAACACCTCAGCTGCCAGGAGCGAGTAGCTGATAAAGTTGAAGGTCACAAACGCCAGGAACGACTTTGACAGGAACCTGGGCCTCTCCCAGCGAATGTCTCGTAAGTGGAACACCTGGGGACAACAGAAAGAAGGTCATTAGTTAAGGATTTCTACTATAATATTGAGAACTACTAATACTATTATCATATCAGCCGAAAGACGTTCACTGCTGGACGAATGCCTTCCCCAAAAGGGGGTTTGCCATAATCGCCAGCCTTGGCAGGCGGGTTGGCGTTCGCAGTGTAGCTGTTGCAATGCACAGAGAATGCTGCTGCCCATACTCTGGCGAGTCCCTTAGTCGCCTCTTATGACACCCACGAGAGAAGTGATGGGATGGTGTTATTCTTTTGTTTATTTTGTTCGGTACTAACACTATGTCAAGGATTTTTTTTAGGTTTATAATTTTGTATGTATGCCAGTTCTGTGGCAATAAATATCTTTTTCTTTCTTTTTTTTCTTTACTTAAGGTATCATCAAATCAGCTTGAGAATTAGTAATTTTAGAAAGTCAAACAAGACAAGACATTAAGATAGACCCTCAAAATGCTGAGAAGAAGAAGTTTCGCAACCACTCTTTCCGCAAACACGCCAGTCTGTTAAATTATTGATATCGTAGTGGCAGCAAAGATTCTAACATGGGACATTGGTAGGAAAACGATGTCACAAATTGGTCCCTAATTGGCTCATCTAGACCGACACAAACTCGGCACGCGGTCGGCAGACTTCGGGAGCAGTTGTGTGCTTAAAACATTAAAATTGCCGCGTTTCTTGTAGCTTAACTATTTAAATCTATAACACAAGGGTGACATGGAACCTTGAGGAACATAATTAGGTATATGTTGGTGTTGATACTAGACAATTCTACCAACCCTTAGAAAGAATACTGGCGTAAGGTTGGTAGTTATGTGTTTTTCTTAATGTAATAGCTTCGCAAACAGTCTGCGAAAACCCACATAGTACTTAGGTAATAGTATTAAAAACGTATTGGGTATCTAAGAACGCCAGCCATGCGATGTCGTATGTTTCTAGCTGAATGTAAAAGAATACATTGCCTAATTGCGTAATGACAAAGCTAAGACAAATTTAGTGTAGGGACTACATGCTGGTAGGGCAAAATGCAACGCTCCCCACACATAAAGTAGAACGGCCAGTCGTCTGCCCCACGCCGTGACAATAACTAGTGTTCCTTATAACGTATTACAAGAAGTATCTCTGTGCCCGATGTAATAACCAACTAATAAACGTTATGACACGGTGACTTTATTTACGCTTCCTCTCCAACCACGATAAAAATGTTGCAGCTTTACTTGCACAGTGTTTAGGATAACGTTTATTAGGTGGTTTAGTATCGTTGTACCTACTACCTACCCATGTTTTCATGACTTGACAAAACATGAAAATTTTACTTTCGATGGATTAGTCTCTATTTGGCATCACAAGTCAGTCAGAAGGATGGATTGTTGGTGTCATCAACTGAAACTTCTGACTTTTCAGTGCGTTATTTTGCTTTTCAGCTGTCTTATTCTATTTGACCAACCTAAATGGAACTAAGCAGGACATCTGACGCTGACAAACTGTGGGCCTGTAAAACACGGATTGAAACAGCGACACGGGGCCACGGCAGACTGCGAAGGAGATGGCAGGACCTCCTTTATGTCTTCCTTAAGCATTGAAAGGAAGAGGTGCAAAACATCGACCGTTAGAGGGAATGGGTAAGCTCGCTCCATCGTCGACTTTGTCTCTGTCATCTATGACCTAGACTAGAGTCAAGAGCAAACCCATATTAAATAAATAAATAAATAATAATAAATGGAGAGAGGCCTGTACCCAGCAGTGGGGCAGTACGGGATAACAGTAATATTCAAAGCCGTTCTTCTCCGACGTGTGACGGTAAAGACCCAAGATTAAAATGTACCATGTAACGCATACCAATGTCACTTATTATGTAAAAAAGATAACATTAATGAATGTATTCTGCTCAGGGAGGTACAGTTTTACATAGTGTCATAAACTGTGCTATAATTATGTCATTTGTAAAGCACGTGGGAGTGTTGATGATGAGCGGGATTAACAAGGAAATAAAGAATAGAATAGAAAACATTTATTCGGCACAGATACAACACAAACATACAGCACAAAGACAAAGTAACAAAAATAATAGTAGTTACAGAATTGCGCTGTGCGTGCCCATACCGAAAGGGTTACCATCTCAGCATTTCTTGGGCTTCAGACACCCAGCGCTGGTTTTCAGTTGGCACCCCGCAGTGACACACGGACGAAGATGTACAGCATCAAAGACAAAGTAACAAAAATAATAGTAGTTACAGAATTGCGCTGTGCCTGCCAATACAGAAAGGGTTACCATCTCAGCATTTGCTGGGCGTCAGACACCCAGCGCTGGTTTTCAGTTGGCACCCCGCAGTGATACACGGACGAAGATGTACATCAACAAAGACAAAGTAACAAAAACAATAGTAGATACGGATTCGCTGTGCGTACCCACGCCGAAAGAGTTACCTTCTCAGCATTTGCTGGGCTTCAGACACGGATCGGTTACACGTGGTCTAGCTCCGATAATTTAAAAAAACCACGGAAAAACAAGTTATCTACATACTACCATTTAACAAATTAAAACAATACATAAACGTTTTATTAACTGTTTAATTACCTACCCATTACTGGCTGTCAGTATAATGTTATATTAGTGTTACTGAGAATGACATTACAGAGCATCACTTTACGATGATGATGGTTTTAATAATATGTTCTATTGTGTCTGTAATAACATAGTCTATTGTTATGAACGTATTATAGTGGGTGTGTTATAAAAGGGAAATTAAAGTATTACTGCACTTACGTAGTTTACTGTTCTTAGCCCACAGATATATACACAGATAGCTTGAACAATGGAAGGAGAAAGTTCACAGTTACAAAGAACCACGGAGAAGAAGACAAGAGCTTTGGTAAGCAAGCGCGCGAGAGTATTCTAGCAGAAACGGAAGCTAGTTGCACGCTCCACGTCGTCCAGCGTAGGTACTGCTGGCTAGTCTTGCGTAGTTCGCAAACGAACTAGGTCCCAGATCCACCACTCTTTAGTCGGTTAGTTCCTTCGAAATGACCGACCTAGGGAGCGCGGAGCTGCCCTACCTAGTTGTGTTGCCGCTCACTTACTCACTGATGTGTTTCTCATCTTTCAATGCAATGCAATATACAAGCTACTATTTAGAAATTTAGAATAAACCCGTCATTTAGTATATTTTATAGGTAATTTTCTAAATTGAAATAATACGAGTTCAACGTATGTAAAGTAACGTAAGTAGCTTTACAAACAAAAGAACGCGCCCAGCAGCAAACTGCAAAGAGCGCGAACGATCTGCCTTTCTCTCAGCTCGAGCAGGAGTCTCGAAACATTGAGTTAGGAGCTGGTGAACTAGAAGACCGAACAAGTTCGTCAAAGAGCCACGAACTAAAATGAGCGCTCTCGATCGCGAACTACTATGCATAAGGCTACTGCCGGCCGGTGAGGCGAGACGCGAGGGGTGGGAGGTATCCCGCTCGATCCACCGTCGTTGCCCGGCAGACCATACCAACCGGTTGGTGACTCATGCGCTTGTTTACCACGCTCTAACTATATTGTTTTTTTTTTTAAGTTTAGTTAACACACTAGTGACACGCTACACCACCCCTCTCTTGAGACCGTAGGGCGATAGTAGTCAGGGAATTGCACCCTACGACCTTACCACATCCTTCTAATACTGTGTTCCTCGGCCGTTGGCGTTGTATTGATGTATGGTATATCATGTATAGTCTGTCTTGTGTTCAAGTGTATTATGGGTTTCTGTGTAGCTGTGTGAACGTAGGCCAGTTTCAGTCTGTCTACCGACTGCTTTACCCTTAAGGAGGAGTTTAAATACTTTGTCACCTCTCACTAGTACTTTATGTGGTCACGCTGGCATGCCACGCAATTCCGCGTCAACTCTCAGCAGTCTTTCTTCACTTCGGGCCACATGTAACGCTCTGCTACCAACATGGCACTGGCGTTGGCTTCAGAGGGTCTCAAGGCGTCTAGGTTTTCGAAGACTTGGCGGCGATACTCTTTTGTGACGTATGGTCTTGGCGTCTTGTTGCTCTCATCGCAATACAGTTCAGACAGTGTTCCCGGCAGTGTTACCTTTTTTAGGCGCAGCGTCGTTTTTCGTCGAGTAGCTGTTGGAGTTCTGGGTCGGAGCTCTGGGACTTAGCCAGGGCGCTCAAGTCAATAGGCCGAGCGATTTCCCCCACTCTGGACAGTATATCAGCGACAACTATATTCTTGCCTGAGATGTGCCTAATTTCCCTGGTAAACTGCGAGATAGATAAAATCCAATTGTCTAAATTGTCGTGGTGAGCAATTCTCCTTACGTGTATGAAACGCGTAACAGATGAGTTTGTGATTTGTATAGATCGATTTATTTGATTGAATGGATTCATCACCATTCCATACTCTTGCAATCTGGAGAAGAGCTGTCGTAGGTGGTCTTCGTATTCTTTTTGGTATTTTGAGTAGACCAAAAAGTCATCCAAATAACCGAAACACAAGTCTAGATCCCGCAGCATTTCGTCGACTAAACGTTGAAAAGTTTGCCCTGCTTTGCGAAGTCCAAAGGTCATATATGGAAACTCATAAAGTCCGAATGGTGTGGTGATGGCTGTCTTCGGTATGTCTTCTGGATTAACGCGTATCTGGCTATAAGCTTTAACCAGGTCTATCGTCGAGAATACATGACATTCAGAAAGATTGTGGGCGAAGTCGTGGATATGACGAATAGGGTATCTATCGGGTATTGTTCGCGTGTTGAGCATTCTAAAATCGCCACACAGGCGCCACCCACTATCCTTCTTAGGTGCCAAATGTAAGGCCAAGGGTGAATCTGAGGGTCTGGCTGTGCCATTCGAAAGCAAAGATTCAAACTCCTGCTTAGCAATTTTTAGTTTGTCTAGAGCCAGCCGACGCGGTGTACACGATACGGGTGGTCCCGGTGTCGTGCGTATATAGTGTAAGGTGTTGTGTGTAGGTGTACCCGACGGCCGGGTTATGTATGAATAATCCATGAGGATGTCGTGATATGTTGTGTCACCAATTCTGGAGATCGCATCAGAAAAGAACGAGCAGGCGGAGCAGGGGTCGCACGCAAGTGTAGTGTTAGCGTCGATAAGGCGCTGCATTCTAACGTCTACTATTAAGTTGTGTGATAAGAAATATTCACCTATTATCGGTTTCTTCACATCCGCCACTATAAATATCTAAGCAAAGTCACGGCGCAAGCCTATATTTAACCTTAAATGAGCATACCCCTTAGTATTAATCACACTGCCGTTAGCTGCACATAGTTCGTATGTAGTTTTACTACGACGCTCTTTTATGGCTGACTTTGGGAAGACGCAGACGTCGCTACCGGTGTCGACGAAGAACTGCATCTTCGTTTTATGGTCTTTTACAAACAAGCGACTAGTTCTACGACAGTCGTCGGTCGCCTTTATCGGCTGCCTGTACCTTTTCCCGACTAGTCGCATGGCTTCACACACTTCGTTGCTTTGACCCCATATTTTTAGTGGTACCAGCAGTACGGGAACTTCCTGTAATTCGAATTTGACCATCTGGAAGGGAAACGCCCGCGACTACTGCTCCTGCCGGTCTTGTGTCTCGGTCGTGACAGTCTATCGACCTGTGCTGCGACTGCTTGCATTTGCTTGGAGAGTTCCGCGATATGACAAGCCATCTGGTCCATGCTGCTACCTGGTGTTGATGTCGCTGCCACTTGCGGGCTAGCTGGCACCACATCATGAATGTGGTGTGCCAACTCAGCTACCTCCTCCAGGTTCACCTTCACTTATAGATACTTATACTTTCAATAATGGTGCGTACTGCTGGGTAGACGGCTGGCCCAAATGGTACGTAAAACTTCTTCAGGCATGATGGGTCCTGCCAGATGGGGCAGGTGTCGCAAGAACTGCGAGGGCTTACGGTCTCTAAGCTCCTTATAGGTTAATAGTTGCTGTACCTTCTTCTCCCTCGACGCCGATAATCTTTTTATGAGCTCAGTTTTGAGTACTTGTCAGGTGCCAGTGGTTCAAGGACAATATCTTCCACCTCTGCTGCGTGTATCGGGTCGAGGCTCGAAATAGCGTGGTGAAATTTTGTGGTGTCGGTCGTGATGTTTGCCAGCACGAACTGGCTCTCCAACAGCGAAAACCGCACCGCCGGTTTCTTTCGGTAGAATGGGGTACCCGCACACCGACGCGACACACATCGTAGCTCGGGGCGTCAGTACCCTTACCAGCACTTTCGTGCTGCCTCCTGGTGGCTGTGCCATAGCGTTCTTCCGGGGTCACCAATGAAGTAGGTGTGTTTGAGAAACAAGTCTTACGTAGTTTACTGTTCTAAGTTCACAGATATACACAGATAGCTTGAAGAATGCAAGGAGAAAGTTCACAGTTGCAAATAAGACAAGCAGATAAGGCAGGTAAGCTTTGGGAAGCAAGCGCGCGAGAGTATTCTAGCAGAAACGGAAGCGAGTTGTACGCTCCTCGTCGTCCAGCGTACTGTAGGCCGGTGTGGCGAATCACGAGGGGCGGGAGGTATCCCGCTCGATGCGCCATCGCCGCCCCGCCGACCATACTGACCGGTTGGTGATTCATGCACTTGTTTACCGCGCTCTAACTATAATAAAAAGTAAATTTGGCTGTCCACGAGTTTATAAACATTTTATTTTTATCTTAAATTTAATTTGTACTTATAGTATTAGGTTTAGTTAACACACTAGTGGCACGCTTTTTTTTAAGGATGGGAAATCATCAAATGACTGCTCTGGGTGGAGCGGAAGGGCGTGACAGACTCTTACTGACTAAAAACCATCCGTGTTCCTTCTAAAGCCCTTTGCGTTCCAGGGCCACGCTGACTCTTTCGAACAAATTCCGCAACCCTGGCAGACTAGTGGCACGCTACAGTATAAATAATATGACAGTATGTTGTGATTATTCATTGGCTAAAGAATAAAGTGATTTATCCTTGGGCGACTAATGAGGTATTTGCTTGGGTAGTCTTAATTAGGTTTCCGTACCCGAAGGGTTACCAACGGAAATCTTTTACTAAGGCTCCGCTGTCAGAACTAGTAACATTTTTTTTTCACAAATGAGAATTGATTTTTCAAAGGGGCTTATATTAGCATGATGAACAATTTTTCAGAAACGGATAAAAACCTAACCATGACTTTAAATTAAACTGGAAATGTGTCCTGTAAGAAAATTAGATTTTTGTCTGCAAGTTTCCTTAGGAAATATGTACTTAGTGACGATGGCACTCATATTTTTTTTTCTAGCTAAAATGGAAATATGCCTTTTTGAAAATCACTCTTCAAATTAATAAAAATGTTACTATCACAGAGGCGCAGATTTTTTATGTATTTATTTAAACTTTATATAAAAACGTGGTACATGGGCGGACTTAATGCAACAAGGCAAGGTATTTTTTCTGTCGAAAAGTAGAATGGCACCCGAGTGTTTGACTTAAAATTTTAAGCTAGACCTAGACAGAGGCAGGAAAGCAAGAGGATAAGCTAAACCATTTTC
>NDFZ01000434.1:0-10948 GCA_002192655.3 Mamestra configurata | reverse complement strand
TCGCGCGCGGGACTCACTTCCGTGGACATATTAATTTATCTTTATTTTAATATAACGCTCATTCAGCATGTGCAGAACCGACTTCAATGTGAAATTGCTTTTTCAGTTATAAAATATGGCGACAGTATCTTGTCTTGAGTTTTGGTTACTCTGTAAGCGATGAGTAAGTTATATTTTAATGTTTGTTGTGTTGATTTTGATTCTGTTTAAAGTGTGAATGGGTGTTATTTTAATTGAATTGTGGAGGCTTTTTGTGCAGCTTACTTTACCAATTAAAAGTGGTGGTGGTAAGACATTATTAAACTTTTTTCCTCTGCGAATACATTTAAAGATATTTTTTCTCAAAAAAGACACAAAGTCACTTACATGAGAATAATGTTTACCTTATGCTAAATATCATAATTATACCGAGTTCGTCAATAACTCAAATATCGGATGTTTCACAGATCCAATGCATTCCCTTATTTATACATGTTATTTACTGAAATGTAAATAATATGAAAATAATTGGAATGTAAATTTGAAGAAAATAATAACCCTTTTTAGTTTTAGACTCTAAACCTAATTAGACCATTTAGTCAAAGTCAAAGTAAAAACGTTAATTCCAATAAGGCCATTAAAAATCACTTTTGAACGTCATTACAGTTAAAAGAATATGTATAAAATAAAGTGACTCTACTGTCCATTCACACAGGTTTAGGTTTTTACCTGACTAAACACAATATAATTCGCAGCCTTCCAAAATTAGACAATTTAACTCAAGATAATCAACACAATAATTCCAAACGCCTACATATCAATAAACTACTGAATAACATTGACAGATAAAGTTTCAAGCTCACTGGAAATCCTTCACGGAGCGAATAAAATTAAAACAGATTCAATCTCATTAGCACTTAGTTTATTTAGCAACTACAGAACTAAGCCATTCATCATCTCGTTTGCGTTGAATAAGAACTTCTTTTTAGTAATCAAAGACTGGAATTGAAAACGATTTTGAAATCTTAAAATGTCACAAAACCGTTCGAGTTAGTGTTTGTGAAAGTGAATAGTGTAATGTAGCACAAGTGTTACCAAATAAACACAAGAACGAAGTGTATTCGCCTTAAAAGAGACAATAAGAAAAGTGCCATTGGACACATTCTTAGTAAAGAAAATAATAACAGTTTAGGTTTTAATTAAATTACTTATTAGTCTATAGACAAGGCTAGATTGTAATAAGATTAGGGTCCATCCATTTGATGAACACTAGGAAAAGTGAAAAAAAAAAAAATTTCACTGAAAATTCGTATTCATGATTCGACCCTAGACAGAATTTTTACGTAACTTCTAGTTACATTTGACGAACACTCTTGATTTGTAGAGGTAGTAATAACGGGTAAACAATAATCGGCCAAGTGCGAGTCGGACTCTCACACGAAGGGTTCCGTCGAAAAAAACTTGCATGGGGAGCTCCCATGCAAGAAACGTGTTCTTTTTTTCAAAAAGTTGCCTGCTTGTCGGCCTTCCACAGATTGTACTTACTTACAGAGTGTTCAGGAACTCCACGACCTCATCCCACCGGCCCCTTTCTACCATCGGACATCTAGACGCACTGCAAGTTACCATCCCTACCTTGTTGCTATTCCACCAATTCGCACTAAACGTTTCCAAACGTCTTTTATAATGCGCATAGCAAAGGAGTGGAACTCTCTGCCTGCGTCTGTGTTTCCGAACAACCCTAATCTCTTCAAAATTAAAGTGAACAGGCTTCTTCTGGGTAAGCTCGCTCCATCGTCGACTTTGTCTCTGTCATCTATGACCTAGACTAGAGTCAAGAGCAAACCCATATTAAATAAAAGAAGAAAAAAAAAGGAAAACTGAAATCTTCACTGAAAAATGAACTCTCCAATGTAATACCGTTTCCCTACACATCGATAAGCACAACAGAACTCGCAGTACTTCAGAAGTTAACTTCCTGAAAACAGGTAGATACATTAAACATTTTAACGGCCCACCGTAAAGCAATAAAGAGCTACAGAATGGCCCAGGACCAACTATAAAATATAATTACTAGGACGCTTGCCAACGGAAAAATCGTGTCATCACTGAGTTATGTAATCGTTTTCTTATATCATTTTTATAATAGTGTTTGCAAGGACAAGTAAACACCCACTCTAGATATCTTGGAGATGAACTTCGAGGGTAGGAAAATTAAATAATAGGGATGTTGCCTGGGTTAAAAAATATGATTCTATTTAGTCCGTCAGTTAGATTTTCGATACGTATTTTTATTTTATCAAATCAATAAAAAAATACGTAGATAAAACGCATCAAAGATAAGAAGTGGGGGCTTGTAACGTCACTCTCCAGTAAAAAGTGTACTGGTAAGTGATGTCACACGAGTTTTTAACGCACGGTATCGTCTTAATTTTTTGGTTACGTAACAAAAAAATGACGTGTCCAATATTTTTTGGAAATCTAGCTGACGGACTAATTAGATTTTTTTCGTCAAATACTCCATTGTAGTGACTACCTCACTTTGATTGTAGTAAAGTATTTTGCAGCGCCAGAGCGTGAAATAAAAATACTAGGTACCTAACTATTGTGTCAAACGTCATAATCATATCTGACATAAAGTCTGCATTTTTATGTTTGTTCATAAAACTGTTTAGAGTTCCGTACCCAAAGGGTAACCAACAGAACCCTATTACTAAGCCTCCGCTGTCCATCCGTTCGTCCGTCCGTCTGTCTGACAGCGGGCTGTATCTCATGAACCGTAATGGGTGGACAGTTGTTTTCACAGAGTGTGTATTTCTGTTGCCCCTATAACAACAAATAATAAAAAATCATAATCGGTTCATCCGTTCGAGAGCTACGATGCCACAGACACACACACACACAGACACGTCAAACTTATAATACCCCGTTGTTTTTGCGTCGGGGGTTAAAAATTAAATAAAATTAAAAATAAAAGGGGGCACCCACACAAGCAACTTGTTTTTTTCGACTTATAGTATGAAATCCTTCGTGTGCACGTTCGACTTGCACTGTGCCTTTTTATTGTTAGATGTATATCAACATTGCCATAGAGTACAGCTCTCGAGATAGGGATTTAGGAGTTACCTGTTCTGTTTTTGGAACAGCACGTATCGCTTTACATAAATTATCGTGTTGACTCAAGACCTTGATTTATATACACCTAATAGGGACTATAGACCTCAGTATCTGGTATAAATTTCAACTTGCTAGGTCCACCAGTTCCTGAGAAAATCAGTGGTGACACACGGACAGACAGACGGACAAGAGAGTGATGTTATAAGGGTTCCTTTGTACCTTTTGA
Source organism: Mamestra configurata (assembly GCA_002192655.3). NCBI lineage: Eukaryota > Metazoa > Arthropoda > Insecta > Lepidoptera > Noctuidae > Mamestra > Mamestra configurata. Next base: position 7,626 of record NDFZ01000434.1, on the reverse strand, counting down.
GGTACGGAACCCTAAAAACGTCTAACTCCATCCTGTTATAATTATTTTACATGGTGTTGAAGTATGCCATTAAGTATGTGATTTCTCCATTCCGATAGTGTAACTTAATGATTCAATTAGTGTTCTGAAGTTAACCTTGTAAAAAGTAATTATATAGATTAACAATGTTGAGTCACGAGAGGCTTATTAACACCTAAATAATCAGGCGGCTTAGTAAAGGTTTTTACACACATATTAGTATAGAATGACGAGAAAAGTATGAAAATGTTTATGTGTGTTCGTATATTATTAATTTATATATATATATGTCACCGGAAAATTGCAAACGTACCGTAAGATTGTAAAATGTCGCATGATATTGTAAACTATTTTTTCTTAAATGGGATTTATTTATTATTATTAGATACAAAACGATTTTTTCATAATATACCGAGAAATTATAATCTTATAAAGATTTATTGTAATCTTACGGAGTCTGCAATTTTCCGGTGACATATATACTAGCTTCTGCCAGGGGTTCGTCCGCGTGAAACTGGAAAATTATCCCGAGGTATGTTCCCTTGCAAAATGTACTCCCGGGATAAAAAGTACCTATACCCTTTTACCAAGTTTCATTCAAATCCGTTTAGTCATGAAGAAGTAACAAATAGATAGACAAACAGACTGACCGACGGATATACATTTTCTGTCGCTTTTATAATGGTCCACCTTCATACGAAGACCGCTCAACCGATTTCATTTAGTGTGACCCTCGCAACAAATTAGTTCCTGTCTGGAGGACTCGAATGCTCAAAACTCTCTCACCCTCTGACTCGTTTTTCAATCGGAAGAGATATAAATGACAAAGTTACTGTTTATTTTGTCATTTCTAAACTTATCCCAAACAATCTCTGATTTTGAGCTTGATGCACGAGAAAATTCCGCGATTAAGATATTTAAAACATCCATGTAGTTTATTTTTTTAAATCATAAGTTGAATTGAATTTGATTATTTATTAAAAAAATCCAAAACAAAAAAAAAATTGTAAGTATTTCTAATATCTCTCTACTCTTACTCTTCTTCTCTTCTATAAGTACCTACTCTTTTTTTTTTTTTAATTTCCTAATACAAATACATAAAAACTTATAGATACAATATACAATCTAGTAGAAACCATACAAGCGAAGTAAATAGGGGAGGGGAAGAACTCATAGGGCATCGAAAAATTCTTCCACATCGCTGTCAACTCACCAGAGAATGGGCAGCAGCATTCTCTGTACACTGCAACAGCTGCACTGCGATCCCCAACCCGCCTACCAAGCGTAGCGATTATATGTCCAGCAAAGGACGTCTTTCGGCTGACGAAAAGTGCCCAGAACACTGGCCGCATTGCCATATTGAATGGCAATGCTGATTTTTTGGCCAAAGAAAAGGCCAGCCCTCTGGTCCCGCGAAGAATTGACTAACTGCTTGCTGATTTCACAAAAAAACACTAACGTCCAAACAAATCGCTCATATCATCGTTTAGGCCAGACTCAAAATAACCTAATAAAGTACTGAGACTACGTATATATTTTCCACATTAAATATTTACGAACCTAACAAGCGAAGCATGAACAAGAAACTTATATATTTTATTTCACAAAGAAAAAAGCACCTCTTCATCTGATTGGCCCACATCAAGGATTCGAAACTTGACAGTAGAGAGATAAGCGAAAAAAGATCTATACCGTCGATCATCGAAGCTTGTTATAAGTTGCTCCGACTGTCTGAAAAACTTTTAATGGCCAGCAGATAGGCAAACACGATCAAAGAAATGTTTAAATGTTTATTTGTAAATATAAAGGTGTTCAAGTTTATGTAACGAATGTTTTTTTTTAGAGAAATTTACACCGTCTTTTTTTTGGAAATTTATTCAGGGTCTATTTGTTCGGTCGAGCGACAGTAATCTCGATTTGGTCAGTTTTATTTATTTTTAGAAACATGTAGAATCTAAGTCAATATTTAGATGATTATTTCAGCGCTTCTATTTCATAAAAAAAATACGTTGAATTATTACGAAGACCTAAAGCCGATTTTCTACGACACCAAACTTGTTCCTAACAACAATAAAATCTAACAGCAAAGTGCTCAGTCAATTAGATAACTACCAATAATTCAAACGTACCCCTCTTTACGACCCTGGACAGCCTTCTGATAGCCTTCGCTTACGTTTCTTTTATTCCCTAATCAACGTCCTACAATCCCCTGCTAGGAATCCTTACATAATACCTACATTATAAACGTCCGCCTCAAGGATCTAAGGGTCAATTAAACGTACCTTAAATTAGATCCACTGAGTTACGTTTTTTCCTTACCGATATTAAAGAGGGAGTGTGCCGTGTTTCTGTATATACCTCGTCGCTGAGTAATGCGGGCCATTACTCTGGCAGGCCTTCCTTCTTTATGAGGGGATGTGTTTTATTAAAATTTATAAACATAATTCTGTAGTGTTGTCTGCTTATCGCGTGTGGGAATGGGGTTGAGATTCATAGAGGAAGGTGGCTGTTATTTTTTTGTTGTGATAAGCCCAAGTGGTGAGAGGTTAGTGTGAAATCATTGGTCGTGCAGCGGTGACCCAAAAAGAGTTACGAAATTAAATGCACTTTAAAAGAAAGAAGTTTTAGCGTCCAACAAACTGCAACTGACTTTATGACGTTAAATGTTAGTAGGATGTTTCTAAATCTAATAACTCTTGACACGAATTGGCTGAAGAAGACAATATGCTTATGTCGTTGGAAAACTGTAGCAGAGACATTTACTCAGCAGTGACATAAGTTACACAAAAAAAAAAAAAACAACTCTGAATAAGTGACAGTTTGAAGCCTAAACACATTTTGTGAACATTTAAGTCTAAAGCAGGGAACTGACGTAACATTCGCAGCGAGCATGTTATGTTACACCGTGTCCTAAAATCCATGAAAAACAAAACACATACATGTATTCGTGCTCGTTTCCGCGCACTGACTGCACGAATGCTCGCTTTATAACATGTTACATTTCGCACCATAACACCGGTCAGTACCCAGCTTTAAGACCCAATCTAACATCAAACCCTCACTCTATATACTTATTTAGTAAAACATCTAAAATTCATGACAAAAAACAGCCAGTATTTATACGCAGAACATAACCTTTTCAGTATGCTAAGATCTTCCAAGAAGCGAACATTCATCACCCCCACGCAAGCCCACTGCGTGCTGCTAAATTGACTCCATTAACACTAGTTTTCTCACGATATTTTCCTTGTATCTCAAGTCAAAGATATCATAAATTAATGTATAATAAACATACACTAAGTATGGGAAAATATTTGTTTTGCAATATAAGTAAAAACTTTAATTGGCCATCATTACAAAAAACCTTTTCTTTTTCAATCATAATGTTAAATAGTAATACCTAAACACAGCTAAATTTCCTAGGGCCAATTTTTCAAGAGTCACTAACTTTTGCCTGAAGTATATAAATAACAGTTTAGCAGCTACTGTATGGAAAATATGTCAAGCAGCCGTGTTTGTTCCTCATTCAAAATTATGTGACTATTGAAAACCGGCCAAGTGCGAGTCGGACTCGCGCACAAAAGGTTCCGTACCATTATTTATAAGAACGGCAAAAAAACACATTTGTTGTATGGGAGCCCCCTTAAATATTTATTTTATTCTGTTTTTAAGTATTTGTTGTTGTAGCGGCAACAGAAATACATCATCTGTGAAAATTTCAACTGTCTAACTATCATGAGATACAGCCTGGTGACAGACGGATAGACAGACAGACGGACGAACAGCAGAGTCTTAGTAATAGGATCCCGTTTTACCCTTTGGATACGAAACCCTAAAAACCAGCCCATATGTCAATCTGCCAAACAATTATTTCCTTACTTATATTATAAATTATAACCTGCTGAACAAAAAACTAATACAGGTAAAAGACGTCGCAACAACCTAAAAAATATTTATTCCAAGAATAATATCGCAAAACTACTCTACAGTTTCAATTCAACTCACCAGGCTCAAACGTCATGAAATTCATGTACTATGCTAATACCACAGAAATAGAATTATAGAATCTCCAAACATCTCTATAGACACCATCAGGCATTCAGGTCCGACTGGCCAGCAGCTGTGGCCACCTGTTAGACGCTTCCTGCATGGCAATGAGCTAAGATCTGCATCCCGAATGATTGATGATCTCAAGACATGTACGGAGAAATGTCGAGTCTTTGGAACATGTGTCGGGGATTATTCTAAGGGTTTTAAGATATGGTTTAACTGTTTGTGATATCTGAACGAAATAAATTACTTTGTCATAGTAATCACTTAAATAATTAACTCTAAAATAAACTCAAATACTATGATTTTTAAGGAAGGCAGTTTTCGAAGTCATTGATAATGTCAGATAGAAAAGCATTAAGTCTGTAGAACGGTATATTTTTAAACAAGCTTTGGCCCGCGACTTCGTCCGCGTGGAAAAGTTACTTTGGGCAGCCATTTTTATTTTTCAAAAACGCTTAAGTATACGTTTATTTATTTTTTATCAAGTGCCTAAATACAAAGGTTCCCCTTAAAGGATGATTTTTGGCATGAAAACCATCCTATGTCCTTTCCCGGGATACAAACTATTTCTATACCAAATTTCATCTAAATCGGTTCAGCGATTTAAGCGTCAAGAGGTAACAACCAGACAGACAGACACACTTTCGCATTTATAATATTAGTATGGATGAATTGGTTGCTTATAACATTATGTAGTGTTATTTGTTTTCAATCTACCAACTCCAAGAACAGCAAAAAAAAAATTTGAATAAAGGCTGAAAAATAAATACCTTTTACAAGACGTTCGATGGAAATACTCAGTCTTATAATACGTTTCGTAAAAGGTATTTTTAGGTAAGGCACTATGTCCATTACTAAAAAGTTGTTAACGAAATATTTGTCATGAAATTATTTGTGCCTGAAATCTTTTTCACTCTCAATGTGTACAACTTTTCATATTAACTAGGTACAAACTTGTCTTGAGAGTATTCAAAAAGTTTCAATAGACCCGCACGAAAACGACAGCTCTCTGTAACAATGTAACTTAATATAAAAAAGATCTTTAAAGCCTAATTTTTAATAGTGAGATAATTTTTAACTGAAGAATAAATATGACTATTTGAAATGCTTTCGACACAATAGCTGAACCGCCATTTTTATTCATCAGCGAGAAGTTTTCTGTCAATTGCAAATTGGGCCTTTTTTTTTTGAGTGGTGTCTCGCAGTTCAACCTGAAGTTGTTGACTGCATAACCGGGCATGCCTGTGGTCGCCTTAATATAAATATTAACTTAATAAGCCTCCAGCCAAGGCTTATAAAAAAAACTTACAAACTAAGCGACTACACGCTAAGGGCACCCCCTGTGGGGTACGGGCCTCGGCTTTGGGCGCCGCTGGGGGAAGGACAGCTAGGGACGGGCTGGATAGAACCTAAAATGTCTATTCTTTCAGCATTTTTAGAATTGCATTTCCGTCTAAAAGTAAAATTTTACTATGTGCCATGCATATTCTTGTTACTCCTGCTATAAAGAGGAACACGGTAACCTAGTTGCTGTTCGTTCCTCCTCGCAAGATCATAACTGGAATTCTTTACGAATATGTTTTTCTCTTCGCAAATCAACACGAAATACAGGTGTAGATGGCTGGCGTGTGTGAAGAGGTAGATAGTATGAAGAGATAAAGGAAAGTCAAGTACACAAGAAGAAGAAAAAAAGTTTATTTCACAGACACATGTTATAGTTCACACACAAGAGTTCCTCTAAGAAGAGTAAGAAGGAGTGGTAGAAATATGGCGAAGATGATAGATGCACGAAATCAAGCTACTGTCTACTGTTCTCGTTGGCAATTTGTTGAAAAAAAAAATGTTTGAGTTAAACTGAATGAAATAGCTTTTTCCTATCTCTCTCGTAGATTTAATAAAATGAAACCAGATTTGTAGTAAAAATGCATTTTTTTTTTTATTTTGATGTTTAATCCGNTCCTATCTCTCTCGTAGATTTAATAAAATGAAACCAGATTTGTAGTAAAAATGCATTTTTTTTTTATTGTGATGTTTAATCCTTGGCTCGAATTCTTGTAGTTTTATATTTCTGATTGCTGAAAATGAATCCTCTGTAAATCTAGGAAGTCAATTTTCAGCACCGTTAACGTAAAATGATATATTGTTTTTCTGAGTAAATATTCAGCGCGTTTATGTAGAATTTGATAGATGAGAATATCACTATTACATTACAAATTCACAACAAGAACAATAGTTCATCTCACAAATATTTTTCCGCTCTCTTTTTGTTTTGTATTTTTCCATACAAATGTCCCGTTAATTTTGAACAAAACCTTAGCATAACATAAAATAAAGCCGCCGGTGAGAACCCCGTTATCCCCGTATATATTAATATTGGCAAACGACAAGTTGACAACCTTCCAAAAAATATATATTTCGTTTGTTTTTGTTCCCAAGTTGAACGCTACACAAACAAAAGCTGCGTTACTCGAAGGTGGGACACGGGTTGAATCATATAAATAAAATTCTTCAAGAATGAATCAACTTTACTTCTTATTATATTTCTTCAGAAACTCTATAAATAACAGCGAGATAAAAACAAAAGGTCCGGCGGACTGACAACGTAAATAATGCGTTATCAGTATACACGGAAGGCATGGTACACACGCGCCGGTCGAACGTCCGATACGGACGAAGACATGATGATTTATTTAAAGCAACGCGAAGATCTCTTATCTGCCACCTAGCGTTATCTTATTGCGTGTTTCCTAAATAATTAATGCAATATAGGGCATCGATTGTGAGGTGACGGGCGGGCGCGGGGCGGGGACGAGAGCGCGGGGGTGCGCGCGGCGCACGCACGCGATTGGCTGTCAAGCCTGCGTGAGTGCGTACCTCCCCGCGTGCGTATGCCTTCGCCCGCCCGTGTTCAGTCTCCTTCTGAACTCCAAACGGGACAGACGTGCCGCGCCGCGTTACAAGTGACGAACGAAAGCCGCGACCGCGCGTCCATCCGCTGCCTCCCATCAATAACCTGCACCAAGTTTATTTTCAACTGGGACTAATTTATCTGTCCATATGGTTCATCTCGTAGATATATTTCGTTCAGCGAAAGTTGAATATCCGCCGAATATACCTGTTATTGTGAGTAAACATCAAATTTGCATTATAACAATGTTTTTTTAAAGTGTTTTTTTTTTTGTTTGGATCTATTTGTTTTCATTTATTTTTTTATTTTTCTTTCCAGATTAAGGTTTTGCGGCGTTATTTCAGGGTGTCAAAAAGTCGAGTTTTTAACTTATTACGTTTCAGTACAAGTCATAGTATGTTTGTTGTTTGTTTTGTTTAAGTTATGTTTACGATAATTTCTGTTTATTTTGAAAACTAACCATAGAAAAAATATACTAACCCGTACTTATTTGACTGGTAAGAAAATATAAATGTTAAATATAATTTCAGTCTGTAGTTTTTTTTTAATTTCTTTATTTGTTTCGTAAAAAAATTTTATAATGCCAATTTTTTTATCGAATTTGTATCATCTAAAGTGCGCTAAATAATGCCAAGTTTAAAAAAAAA
>NDFZ01000432.1:0-10942 GCA_002192655.3 Mamestra configurata | reverse complement strand
AGACAGACAGACATACTATTTTTCGCGTTAATAATAGAAGTCAATAGTCGTTAGTAAACAGCCCGATTCCCCTTGGTTACTTAATCGTGACAGTCACGGAAAATTCTGGAAGGTAACGAAGCTGACAGGAATGCGCGAAGGACGTAACGCAGCGGTAAACAATAGCGGATCCACAGAGCAGCGATACGACGAAGCGGTCATTACTTCAGAGTTTTTTGAAAATGACTCCTTCCGCTTTTTTATTTTTTTTGAGTGGTGTCTCGCTGTTCATCCTATGGGGTTGTCGACTGCTTAACCGAGCTTGCCTGTGGTGGCCTTAATATATATATTAAAGCCTCCAGCCAGGGCTTATTAAAACTTACAAACTAAGCGACTACACGCTAAGGGCACTCCCTGTGGGGTACGGGCCTCGGCTTAGGTTCAGGTTTAGGGACAGCTAAGGACGGGCCTGATCGAACTAGGATTATTAATTAGGGAGGAATTTCGAACTACAGGCTCAGCGGTGCGAGCTGGCTCGAGCAAGGGTCGGGGTACTCCTTCCGCCCTGTTACTGGCTCAAACCCATCCGTGTTCCTTCTAATGCCGTTGCGTTCCAGGGCCGCACTGACACTTTCGAACAAATTCTGCAACCATTGCTAAATAATGCAATGTAATAAAAATCATAGGGTTCAGGTGTGTCAGTGAATGACAATTCAGACTATGACAGTCGAAACAGTTCTCAGCCAGCGCAATTGCGCGACCTGAATATCATCAATAGGGATTGACCAAATCGGGAAAACCGGCTAGTCGGGACGCAATGAGCTACAGAAAACAGGAAATCACCAGTCATTCCCTTGTTTCCCTATTAGAGAGAATTAGGTCAATCTTTTTATATAGGTAGGTTCTATAAACAGCAAAAACATGAATAGAGACTCAAACTCAAAGCATTTATTTCAATTAAACCATTGACAGGCACTTTTGAATTGTCAAGGTCGAACGGAACGGAAAGACTAATCGGGAAATCCCTAACCAGTCATATTTATAGTCGGCGGACTAGCCAGTCAGTTGAGCGCCGACTAGTCATCCACACGTCTAGGTCCATCTCTAATTCTATTGGCAATGGCGTCTCTAGTAGGTAACTGCCAGCACAGTTCGTTCCGTGCTCTATGGTGAGATCTAACAAACCAACCGTGAAACCGCAGCGTGTCGGTCAGGGCCGCGATGTAAGATAAACACAGCTTTGTGTTTTGTTTTAGATAATCCAAAACAAGCAGATGTTGTTATATCATGAGCTTCCTAAATAATACTGGAGTTTAATTAAACATCCTACTTATATTAAAATATGAAAGTCTTATAGATAAAATCAATCACGCCTGAACATCGGTTTAATAAATAATAAATAAATAGATAAAATCAATATTTCATCACTACTAATCCCGGTGGGTAACCAACGGAACCCTATTGNTAAAATCAATCACGCCTGAACATCGGTTTAATAAATAATAAATAAATAGATAAAATCAATATTTCCCTATTACTAAGCCTCCGTTGTCCGTCCGTCCGTCTGTCTGTCAGCGGGCTGTATCTCAAGAACCGTAATAGGTAGACAATTGAAATTTACACAGTGTGTGTATTTCTATTGCCGTTATGACGACAAATAATAAAAATTAAAGGAAAGGAAAAACAAATCGGTTTATGGCACGGAACCCTTCCGTGTGAGAGTCGAACTCGCACTTGGCCGGTTTTTGACATTCACGTAGGTGATGCCGCTGGCAAAACATAGGCTAATCTTAATTTATTCAATCGTCGGCTTCTCTTGTTTGAACGCATTTTGGTCACATTCCCATAAAAAAATGATTTCGCAGATCTGATTAACAATATATNAATCGTCGGCTTCTCTTGTTTGAACGCATTTTGGTCACATTCCCATAAAAAAATGATTTCGCAGAGATCTGCGAAATCATTTTTTTATTTCATAATCATTTCTATGTTGTTCTTTCTTGAATATTAAAAAACATTTGCCAATCAATATTAATATGTCACCTAATATTTTTTTACAATTTGTTACCTGATTTTAATCAAAATCAAAAATCAAAAGTCATTTAGTCAAATTAGGCTGAGTGCCAGCACTTTTTGAACGTCAAAGTTCTGTATAAAGACAGTCCCCCAAAACGCCCGCCCGTCACCACTTCCTAGTGTTTTAGCTGGGAAGAAGAAGTGACGCAACAAACTCCCCAGCAACACATCTGTCTGTTGAGTTATAAGAACTATCATTTATACAAAGGTATGTAAGTAGTCAGTATTCTTACAAAGAAAACAATACAACAAAGATAACACGTAAAAACATAAAACTAAATAATTCGCTACTTGTAAGCTAGCACACTCCATTATGCCAGCATAAACAGACAAACTCAAGCATAAAAACAATATCAAATAAAACCAAATAAGCCTCCAGACATAAAGGGCGTGCCCGCTTCTAATCTCACTAGCTCAAATTGGTATAATTATAAAATGACTATGCATTGAACTCCCGGGGCAAATTAATCTACTTCGAAAACGATCAGTCCATGATATACAATGTAACTACAAAGAGGTGGAAGGTCAATTGATTCGTCTAGTCGGTGTTGATGCCAGGTCGGAATGGCGGGAATATTCCACTCAGTCAAGAAGTCGAGCTAGACCCGTGACGAAACTGATTGATTGTGAAGAGGGACAAGTGGGCTGATGACACGCCTAATATAGATGACATGATGAAGATGGAAACAATATAGACTGATTTCCAGATCACAAGTATACAACGTGTTACAGAATAAACGCAATATGTGAAAGGGGTCACTGTACTCATCATTATGAACATCTTTTACCAACAATAAAATCGCGAAAAATCATAGCTAATCCACAGTCGGCGAAGAAGGCCTAGAAAAAGCTGGCGTGGCGACACACCAGAAAAACTGGAAGACTATGAGGGAGACCTTTGACCAGCGGTGGGACAGTATAGGTTGATAAAAAACCCGGTTTCTGGAAAAAAATTATAGACAACGCAAATCAAGTGGTGATTTTAGCTGTTGAAAAATAATTGAATCAAAGCAGATGAAAAGTTGTCATGTCATTTTGAGATAATTTTCTTTCACGAATACGAGATTTGAATCGAAAATATTAAATAACTTACCGATAACAACAACTTCTTTGTACACGACGTCCTCTGATAACGCGTGCTGGCAGGATTTCATACTGTCCTTCATTTTACTGTCCGATTTTATCGCATAAAGCCTACTGCGATCCAGCCTTTTTCCTTTTCTGTCACTTGCTTCTAGATTTTCTATTCCCTTAGTCTATGGCTAGTTCTATTCAAATGGCGGATTTTTTAAATAACGAATTCTAAATTCTAAATGCAGTCACAATAAATACTTTTTTACGTTAATAAAATTAATATCACACGCAGTTTTGAGTCTTACGGACTTTTTTAGTCTATTTCTTCTTCGTCGTAGTTTTTTGGGTCTATGGTAGTTTTTTGTTGCGAACAGCGTTTCAGCTTGGGTTATGTGCAGTCGTGATTTTTGCTATCTGAAACAATAAAGAGAGGCAGGTTAATAAAACGTTGCGTTTCATAAATCACAGGTATTTAGCGCCAAAGTTAAGGTCACTAGCATAAATCAGTTGATTCATGCGAGTGGTCTTGACATTGGCCATAAACTGACAAATTTATAGCACACTTAGTCACTCCAGTTTAGGCAGGTCAGTCAGTCATGACTCAAGTGTAAATCAAAATAACACCTGAAGCTTGCTCTCTGCAAGCAACGATAATATTATTAAATTACTAGTAGTCATGGTCTGAAACATATGCAGTATATTGTTGGTGCTTTAACCAACTGTCAAATTAGCTACCAACAGTAGTTGAAACGTCATGTTTGAAAGTGAAACATGACATTTCAGCTACTGTTCATATTCTATTTCTGATACAAATCCGACGACTGACGAAACACGAAGTTTGCTGAGGGCAATTAAGAAAATAGTTGTACTGTGCGTGACTATGGCGACCGATGACGTAAGACCGGTAACACAGTGGTTAAAATATATTTCATAGAATTTGTTAATTACATTGTTTTTTTTTTCTAGAAATTTCTCCTGTATCGTGGGTGCGTTTACAGACACATAAACTCACAAACAGCCAAACCTGGAACGATTATTTGTAGGCCATACAAATATTTGTTCTGTGCGGGAATCGAATCTGCGACACGCAGCGTAACCGCCAATCGCTCAACCACTGCGCCAATCGTGTCGTCAAATTAACATCAGACTAACATATTTTATTTATTTATTTATTCATTCAAGAAAGTTACAAGGAAAAAAATACACATATCGTCTGCCAAACTGCTGTACAGTTTGTCGGCAGTGTTCTCGTGGATACAGTTTTATGATATACAAGTACGTATTGACTACCTTATATATAGGTGACACATGTGACATAAGTCAGTCAGATGGAGAGGCAGAGGTATTGAGAAACCACTTACGAGTTTGTCAGTACTTTACCGTTAATTTTATCAGCAAGTCATTTTATTTTATTTGAAAGATAAGTGACTGGCACTCTTATATCTATAATTTTCCATGTTTTATTTTTATTTTTATTCCCATATCACAATAATCGCCATAAGTTCAGTAAAATCGCGGGGCTATCAGTTTTTAAATAAAAAATTGACACCAATTACTTCATGTCATGAAAAGTTATGACAATACAACATGGCGTAATATGGAAACATGTCAAGTCGTTAAAGAAGCGATCAATACGAACATAGCGTTCTAAGTGAGTAAAGCTAGGTTAGAACTATTGTACAAAGAAAACAATTTCATAATTTCTTTTAGTAACGGTTTTACTTTAAAGGTGCGAAATAATTAACTAACTATGGAATAATACAGGTATACCTCATGTCCAAAGTCCACAAGTTACTAGGTTAAAGGAAACATAGACAAACCCTGACAATGGATCAATAGTTCCCATTGATCTAGTACACAACCACAGTTTAAACTATGGACAGTAAACGTTGTCCGCACAAATCATAAACGATTCATTTCAGTCGTAAATAATCATAAGCTGCTATTACTTGATAAGGAGACGAAGATTGATAAAGTACATCTAATTACACTTCTGGACACATCTATTGGCCCACCTTGTATTTTCAGTTTCGTTTGGTCCTAGCTAAAATTTTATATTAGGTCGAGCAAAAAGTTTTTATGCAGTTTTGAACCTGGCACATTCACAATTTCATTCAATAGTCTTTTTTTGAATTTCGAACACAGAATTTAAAGAAACAAAAGACAATTTGGAGCCTGTTTGTTGATATCAAACAATCGAATACTAAGAAAACTTGGTTTTATTGGTTTACTTGGATTTAATTCTTGAAAAAGTGATTGATATCTTTGGTTTTGCAACAAACATTACTTATTCTTAACATTAAGGTGAGGTTCTATCAATAATCTATGGATACTTCACCTGAAGTCGCCGCCCAAGCTGTGGCACTTATTCAGGCCGGACACAGCCAAAGAAACGTGAGTGCTCAACTTAATTTAAGTCGATCTGCGGTCCGAAATGTTTATCGGAGGTACCTAGAGACTGGCGGCTTTGTTCGTCGCCAAGGAAGGCCACGATCTCGGGTCACAACTGAAAGGCAGGATCGATTCATCGTGACGACCAGCTTGAGAAATCGTCACCTTACCTCCATTGAGATACAAAACCAACTTCGCGACTTCCACGGAGTATCTGTGAGCGCTCGAACTGTTCGGAGAAGGTTAAAAGAACGCGATATGGTACCACACAAGCCAGCTAATGGGCCCAAACTAACGCGAGCCCACCGAACAGCGCGCCTTCATTTCGCACGCAGTCATTTAAATTGGACACAGCAAGATTGGAGCCGTGTACTCTTTTCTGATGAGTCTAAAATTGTGTTACATGGCAATGATGGAAGGAAGAAGGTCTACCGACGTAAGGGAGAGCGTTTCGCACAATGCTGCTTTGAAGAGAGGGTTGCTTATGGCGGTGGCTCATGGACTGTCTGGGGCGGTATATCCGCGAGCGGCAAAACTCAACTTGAGGTTGTTACAGGACCACGGCTGCCAACATTAAATGCTGAAAGGTACATTCGTGAGTGCTTAGAACCTCACGTGATACCATACGCGGACTATGTGGGCCCAAATTTCCTTTTTATGCATGATAATGCAAGAGCCCATGCGGCCGGCATCGTCAGGGAATATCTTCGGGATGTGAACATCACAGTTATGGACTGGCCAGCCAGAAGCCCAGACATGAACCCCATTGAGCACATGTGGGACGAGCTAAAAAGACGTGTTAGGGCTCGTCAGCCAGTTGCCCAGACGATGCAGGAGTTGAAAACTGCCATAGAAGAGGAATGGGAGATGATCCCTCAAAATTGCATAGAGCGGTTGATAAACTCTATGCCTAATCGTATGAGAGCTGTGGTAGATGCCCATGGAGGCAACACGCGTTATTAAATTAAACCTTTATTTGATAAAACATGTTTTTTATTCAAAAATCAATTGCCTTTAACAAGGCGCATATCCGACTTGTTAGGCGTAGCTCCATGTCGTATGGTATTCTGAATTCAAATTTAAAACAATACGATCGAAAAAGATGGTAAAATGTATCAGGTTTAAAACTGCATCAACAGTTTTTGTTCAATCTAGCAATCATATTTCGGTAGGGGCCATCGAAACCTAAACTCTAAGGTGGGCCAATAGATGTGTCCAGAAGTGTATATTGTTTTATGATTGGGTTTTAACGAATTTGTAGAGTGACTTTAGACGTGTCATTCTTAACTGTGACAACTGTAAGGTCATCATCATATCAGCCGAAAACCGTTCACTGCTTGACGTAGGCCTTTCTCAAAGCGTGGCGATTATTGCAAACCGCCCGTTTGCCATAATTGCCACGCTTGTCAGGCGGATTGGCGATCGCAATGTAGCTATTGCAATGTACAAAGAATGCTTCATGCTCTGGTGAGTCCCTTAGTCGCGTCTTACGACACCCACGAGAAGTGATGGGATGGTGCTATTCTTTTACGTCCGACACCATACAATAAATAGTACATACACATAAGTGACGCGAATATTTTGACAGATACGCGAAGAGAAGTTTGAGGAGACCAGCATTAGATATGTTATATTTTCTCAGGTAATGTTAATTAGGTACTTTGCTTACTATTGTCTAAGTTCTAGTTCTTGTAGCTGAACAGACAGATGTGTTGCTGCGGAGTTTGTTGCGTCACCTCTTCCCAGCTAAAACACTAGGAAGTGGTGACGGGGGCGGCCGTTTTGGCGGACCGTCTTTATTTATGTACACGTTGTCGTTCAAAAAGTTTCTCATTCATCCTTATTTGAATAAACACCTTCTGTTTTTTTTTCCAACCTTTTTACAATGCAAAATTATACGAAGCTGATAAGCATTAACGCCGATGAGAGAGTGAATCGACTTGGATAAATTCAGGTCTCAGCTACGCGCCCTCTTTATTTTTCGCCCCACACGTGAGGTGTGCCCCACAGGTTGGGATCCCCCTGTCTAAACGGACATGGCTGAATCGTATACATCCAGAATGTAGCACAGTGCGATTACTGGTGACCCTCGTACCACAAATACTAGGGGATATCGATATGCCAAGGTTACAGTAGGTTATCAACACATTTTCGGCTTCTCATGCTCGCACAGAAAACTCATTTCTATGATACGCGCTATCGTAGGTAAACACCTACCGTTGGTCTGATAACTGCATATTTTCAATTAACTTTATCTACGAATATACAAGGTTATCTTGATAAGTGTTTTATCAAATACAATATGTCATAACAGGGTAAAACAATAAGGGGCCACAGTGACATCATGACGTGTGCGTCATCGCCACATAATTATATTATATGAATGACTGATAATAAATGAAATGGCATATTTTATTGCATTACCGTGATGATATGCTGTAATGTAATAGATTTCGATGCAGTTCTAGAAATTGTGGTAGATATTTAAAATGAGGCAGTAAAGGGCAATGAGTAGTTTTAAATGTTAATTTATTTATGTACACACAATATGCTAAAAAATAAATTATTACAGAGAAAACAGCACAAAGGTTAAGGATGGATATGGATGTCACGCAAAAACTCCTGAACTGATTTGGGCGTACAAACTGTGTGGTTCTAACATGGAATAAAACGCGGGCGAATCTGATATAGTAAAGCGTGTGTAGACCGCAAGCCAAGCATGACAACTTTTAGGACTTCGAAATATATCTTAGGAGAGGAAAAAAATATCGTGATATTTTCCTCAACTTATTGAGGACAAACCTGTCCAAATTACGTAGTACAAAAAATAATAATTACTTAGTTGTTTGTGGATAAACTACAGTTCCTAGTACAGACGCCAGCACATCAAGCTATAACTGAGTCAAATTTCTTTAATCGAATTTTCAACTTTGTTGCTCAAATTTTAGGTTCAAGGTTGATTGGGAAAATTTGACAGTTTCGGGTAGCTTGATGTGCAAAACAGCTACAAATAAGCCTCCAGGTACTTAATCAGGTTTCAACTTTAAATCCATAAACTGCGTAGAATCACAAAGATAACACACAATTGTTAGTGTGTATTATAAATAGATGCCGCTTCGCAGTCAACTGGACATTATCAGCGTGACAATTTAAGACATTGCATGTGACTAATGTGTCACTTGTTTTTTAGGCTGAGGGAATGTACAAAATCTATGAAAAATGTTTTTTCCACTGTGTTACCGGGCTTACGTCCAGCGCCGGCAAAGGGCTAGGGCAACAGGAGCAGTCGCTCGGCAAGAGGCGTCAAAAAGCTAAATGCAAAAAATAATTTCTAGCGCAAAATAAAATTTTGATGACGCCTTTTGAGAGGCGCGGGAGCAGTGTTGTATTGCCAGATCAGATTACAAAAAAAAAATGATAAAAGCTAAATCTGATTTTTTTTAAAGACTAAATATGACTTAAAGATACTAGACTATACTAATTAGAGCTACTTAATTTAATTTAAATTCAATAAGTGTTGACATTTGCAATGAAACTTGATTTTTTAAGTCACCATAGTTGGTAACTTTGTTTCCCATCACCAAGTTATTCATGCAGAAACTTTAATGTTAGGCTCCGCGCAAACGGGCCACCGACCACAGCCACCGGCGGCTGTCGCGCGCCATGTCCTTTGGTACCGCGCAAACGAAGGTGGTCGGTGCCGCTACATTTTGTAACATCGGTGACATGTCGCGGACACTGATTCCCGTGTGGCCACCACCGGTGGCTTGTCGGGGACACTGAGTTGTGAGTAGACGCCACTCGCTATACGTGTGCGACGATTCCATAAAAAACGTGTTAAAAATCATGTAAACAGGTTGTCGCCAACCACCAGTGTCTGTGGTCTGTGGCCCGTTTGTGCGGAGCTTTACCGATACAAGTTTGACAGGTCATCGAAACGAAGTTGTTAAAGTTTGATGGGCATTCTGCCTCGACGTCAAAGCTTCATAGGTCAGGCACACATAAACCGCGTGGTTTATTAAGATTTCAAAATCAAACAAATAAGTGCTGGCAATATATTTAGGGCGAATATGCGGAAAACATTACTACTACTATTTGGCAGCCACTCAGTAGGCTAAAGATATAATTAGTGTCTTTGACTTCATTCTTTTTCAACAGACTACAAAAAAGGTGGAGGTTCTGTATTCATATGTACCTATGTAAAGCGAAAATATTTTTTTTTTCCTAAGGGTGACTTAGGCTGCGTTTCCACCAGAGATGTGCGAGGATGCGTAGCGAGGGATGTGTTTGTTAAGAACCAATAGAATCGCTTCATTTACCTAGCCTCGCTCAGCACAAGCGATTCTATTAGGTAGTTCTTAACAAACACACCTCGCTACGCCCGCCCGTCACCACTTCCTAGTGTTTTAGCTGGGAATAAGAAGTGGCGCAACAAACTCCCCAGCAACAAACCTGTCTGTTAAGTAGTTAAGTAAGTTCCATCCTCGGTGGAAACGCAGCCTTACACTACAACTTCGTAACGTTACGAAATGGAAAGTAACGGAGAGGAAAATTCTGTTCGATTTATCTAATCTCTAAAAATCTAGTTCAAGGAACCTTTTTATTATTGCATAGAAAATTCTAAGAGCATTTTTGCTTCGGAATCTAGAGCACATTCTTATGTAAGATTTAATACAGGATGCTTGTTTGTAAGTGCGGCTTCGTCTGACCCAATATTTTGCGCCAAACTTAATTCTTGGCACAGGAACGAACCTCATGTACTTAGTAGCTTATATCTTGGTTTCCATGCCAATTTTTGTAAGAAATATCCTCTTCCTAGTTTCGGAGATTATAGCAAACAAATCACCCAATCAAATCATACTCAAGATGTTTTTTTACTAACCAGGAAATGTTGCAATAAACAACTGATTGATACGCAAATGTTTAAATTAGTTCGCAGCCCTTGAAAAGTGATTTATAAAAACGTTTCATTAAACGTTAAATCACAAATTTATAGTTTATATTTATAATATAACAATAATTTCCATCTACTTAGAAGTTAAATAGCACAGGTTTTAAAATAGTAGAACCATAACAGTTACTAATCCAATAAAAACTACTGGTGCCATAGTAATCTATAAAAAAAGTTTTGACAGATCAAGTTTGGCGGGATTCTCCAAAGACAACATTTTTTTTTTCTTTTCCTTATAGTGGCTGTGTTACCTAACCGCTCCAAGCAGGTTGTAATTTTCCTCAATAAAAATAATGAATGAATAAATGGAAATACTTTTTGTACAATAAAGAGCCTATTAAGTGCTGGTTTATAAAAGTAAATAAAATGAACGGTGATAATGAATACGTACAATTATTCATATTGTTCTATGTTTTTATGATTTCGGTGCCTTACAGCTTTGACCTGTATGGTATCGGACGTAAAAGAATA
>NDFZ01000426.1:0-10933 GCA_002192655.3 Mamestra configurata | reverse complement strand
ACTGAACTCGCTAAAAAAGAACATGACCATATTAATACACAAATTCTTAACTTGATACCAACTGCAAATCTGCAATGCATGCAACGGAAAATCTGCAATGCATTGACTGATACCAGTTCGACAATGAAATGTTATCTCTGCGGATTACCATCAAAAAAGTTTAACAATATTTCAAAATGTGTGGAAGCTACAGTAGACGAATCTAGACTACAATTTGGAATGTCAACGCTCCATGCATGGATTAGATTCTTCGAATGTCTTCTGAAAGTAGCCTACAAATTACCAATAAAAACCTGGCAAGCTCGAGGAAAAGAAAATCAAAAAATTGATGCCAACAAAAAGAGAATATGTGAGGAATTTAAGAGTGAACTTGGACTGATTATAGACAAACCGAAACCAGGTTACGGGAGTAGTAACGATGGGAACACCGCAAGGCGTTTTTTCGAGAATGCTGATACATCTGCCAGAATAACAGGGATTGATATTGATATTATAAAAAGATTTCGCACAATTTTAAAAGCCATAGCTAGTGGGTTTGATATAAACGTAAACCGATTCAAAGCTTATGCTTTGGAAACAGCATACCTATTTGTTGAAAAATACTCCTGGTACTCAATGCCTCCTACGATACATAAGGTACTGATCCATGGGCCTATTATTATAGAAAATGCATTACTGCCTATAGGACAACTGAGTGAAGAAGCGCAAGAAGCAAATAACAAAATGTTTAAAAGGTACAGAGAGAGATTTTCACGGAAAAGTTCTCGCGAAAAAACCAATGCTGATATTTTATATCGACTTTTGATATCATCGGATCCTCTCATTTCAAGTATGCATCAACCGATAAAGCGGAAATCAAGTTTTGATCCAGATACAATCCAATTACTGGACTGTCCAGATTTAAATACATCTGCGGCTTCATCAACCGATGAGGTGACATACACTGAAGACAGCGATGAAGAATCAACTGATTGTAGTGAGGGATAAAACGAATCAATGTGAATAAATATATACATTTATAAAATATTTTGTTTTTTTTGTTTCCTTAAATCAAATTATGACATAATCTTTGTAAAACCAGCATAACATATTAATTGCCAAGTTTTGTTGATGTCATCGGCCCCACTGTGCGGTGGAGGAAAAATGGGAGAGCACTTAACAAAAGTATATAAAGCTTTGAAATCTATACCTCCAACAAGTGTGGAATCAGAAAGAGCCTTTTCATCAGCGGGCCTCATGTGTAATAAAATCCGCAGTACACTAAATGATGACTCGCTTGACGCACTGGTATCATTACGGTCTTTCCATCAAAGCAAAAAATAGTTATTTCTGGTTTAGCTTTGTAAGTTTAATTTTTATTCATATCTATAAGATTTAGAATGACTATTTTTTTTTGTTTTGGTTAATTAGGAATAAGACGATTCTAAGCAATATGTTAAAAATTATTTTGATCTCATTTTACGTCCTGTTGATTTTGCCTGTTAAATTGTTAATTGTTATATTCTGTGATTTTAGAGTTAGACTTTTGTTTACCTACCAAATGTCCCTATTTTTTATTTTCCTAGTAATAAGCTTTATTCTATGTCAAAAAATATTTAAGTTTAGGTGGTAAACTGTTAACTTAGTAGTACAACTACTAAGCTTACTTCAATCCAAAAATGCTCATTATTTAATAAATAAGTCAGATTAACGTAAAAAAATACATATTTTGATTAGACTTCCGCATTTTCATTGCTTCACACACAAATTTCTCATTTTCTTAATAAAAATTAAAAAAAAAACCGAAAAACCCGATTTAACCGGTTTTACCGGTTTTGTAAACAAAAAAACCGAAAAAGTCGGTTTTCTTAATCAACCCGGTTTTTGCATGCCCTACTTGGGATATCTGAAGTCATCGTTTTATCTCACCTAATGATAAATAAAATAATGAATGAACAGCAGCTACCTTTGCCTGTACTAAATATGGCGCAAAAATTAAATTTAATAATAATAATTACTCGACCCTAGATTGAAAAGATACGGTTTTCCAGAAAATCGACCAACAAGCTGTACGAAGGCAAAAGAGTTGTTATATGACCTAGCAGCAAGGGTTGTTCTACCGTCTGAAAACGTCAGTACATCCGAATCAGATGGTAGAAATGATACAGATACGTCGTCGCAAAACTATGCTTCAGTTGCCAGTACGAGTATCTGGGCTGATTTCTAGAGTGTTTGAGAACCGTCAACCCGAGAGCGGCTTCTATCGTAGAAGTTGACAAATACTTGGAGGAGTACTATTCGTTAGCCTTTTGTTTACCCGCCGATTTCGGCCGGTTAATTTCTTTCTCATTCATTGTTTTCGCTTTAATTCCGAAATGTCGAGTTCAGATAGTGATAGAGAAGTGTTTAATATTATATCGAATTAAAGTGAGACTGATTCAGAAGAAGATAGGCGTGAAAGAGTATATAAAGAAAGAGTGGATTCTTTTGCGACGTCCAGAGTCGCAAAAAAAATATTACGAATTTCAAGTGAGATTTCGACTCGATAAAGAATCTGTTGAACAATTACTTCTTGAAATTTATCCAGACATACGAATAAAAGGAGCCAGGTTAGTTTAATGGAGGCATTTATAATAGACCGTTAACGTCTAACCTTATTACTTAACTTACTGTTGTCATTTCAGGAATCATGGGATATCTCCACTACATCAATTACTATTGACGCTAAGGTTCTATGCTTTAGGCACAATGTTGATATCAGTGGCAGACTTTGTGGGTGTGTCAAAAACATCAGCTGTCGTATTGTCCGTGATATCAGTTTTGCTATTGCTAAACTGTATAACAAATATATTTTCATGCACTCTGACACAGAACGAGACTTTTACAATGTAGCTCGATTTCCACGTGTTCTTGGGGCACTTGATGGGACACACATTAGAATACAATCACCATGTAAGTCACTATGAAATTAAATAGGTTAGTTAGTACCTACATACATTTCAACAATTTCACTAGTTCCTACTTACCTAACTATTTTTCTACTTAGGTGCTCAGATTGGAGAAGAATTCCGAAACCGAAAAGGTTATTTTTCCCTGAATGTGCAAGCGGTGTGCAATGCCAACCTGATTTTTATGAATGTGGTGGCTCGTTGGCCAGGCTCCTCTCATGATGCCACTATATTCAACTCTTCAGAACTGCGTGGTAAAGTCATGTCCTAATTATCTAATCTAAAAGTACTTGTTTAAACACATAGATAATTTAAATAAAGATTTTTCTTGTTTTTAGCATAATGTGAAAATGGATTATTTTGGCAACAAATGGTTGCTTGGAGACAGTGCATATCCCCTGAAGCCTTATCTTTTAACACCGCTACTAAACACACAAACACAGGGTCAATTATTATATAATGAAGCACATATCCGAACAAGAAATTGCATTGAAAGGTACCTATTTATTTTGCACATTAGGTACCAAAGTACCTAATCTATATGGATATTTAGATTAGCATGTCACTATTTAGCTCTTTATAATTAAGATAAACTATAGCAAGCAAGTACTACTTCATAATTATTTGGTTTTAGATGTTTTGTAGTTTGGAAACGGGGATTCCCTGTTGTGTCTTTAACTTTGCGCCTGAGTCTCTTACGAGCCCATACTGTCATTATAGCCACAGCAGTACACCACAATATTTTCCGCAGTAAAAGTTTGGTAGATGTACCACCAGAGGTTGAAATACCTGCTGCAGAGGCTGTTCCTGTAGCTAATAATGTTGATGACATGAATGTTATGGAAAGGGAAACATTGATTGCAAAATATTTTAATAAGTTAGTCCTTGTAATCTTGGAATGATCACATCACAAGTTACTATGCACAGAAAGTTGTTTCATTTGTTTTTATTTTAGAATATTCAATCAAAATTCTTAATTTCTTTACAGTTTACACTAATAAAAACAGACGACAGGAGCGATTTGGTGCTTCTTACTTATACATAAGAGGCTAACCTGCTAGCCACTTTGCCACAGACACCCTTTTCCGTTCACACAGTAATGATGATTAATTTCAAGAATAGGAGAGCAAAA
Source organism: Mamestra configurata (assembly GCA_002192655.3). Taxonomy (NCBI): domain Eukaryota; kingdom Metazoa; phylum Arthropoda; class Insecta; order Lepidoptera; family Noctuidae; genus Mamestra; species Mamestra configurata. Next base: position 6,874 of record NDFZ01000426.1, on the reverse strand, counting down.
TTGACTGCATAGTAAAAATTAGATTAAGTTTGCAATGTAGAAATCAATATTGTATGTAATGTATTTATAGTTCTTTGTGTTTGTTTTGTTAATTGCATGTGTATATTATATTCAACACAGTGTTAATTGTTTTTATGAATAAATAAATGATGATGAATATCTAAAAAATAAACAAAATAAAACAGAAATGTAATAAAATGGAGTAAAAGTTTAATTTCTTATTTAACAAAAACTGTTATCCTAATATGGCACAACAAAAGCACCTTACACCTTATATAATATAATACTTACTTCTTTATTACAATACTAATTAATTTTTGGTATTACCTAAAGGTACTTATTTCCTTATTACCTAGCTAACTCTTTGGTGTTCGAAACTTTCGCCACCTCTCCTACGAAAAACTACTTCCTCGCATTCGCATCGGGCTGTCAGTCATTAAAAACGCGTTTTGTTACTTTCGATACAAATGACAAATGAAGGATATTTTTTTATGAAAGTAAATATTTAACATGAAGATATAATAAAATATTAATTATTAATATCTACAAAACACAAAACGTCAAATAATAAAAAAATTACATCATTTTTTACTTTAAACAAAAATAAGCTTCTTTGTATTAACAAAACGCAGAACGACGCCAGGGAGGGCTTCGGTAACAAACAAACGGATGACGGCTCGTAGCTCGTAGCTCGATGCAAAAAATATAGGAACGCCAATTACGGCTCGTTAATGGTAACTAGAAAACGGATGGTATATTTTACGTATGACGAGTCGTTTGTTATAGGAACCGGAAATTTGACAAATTACTTTTTTAAATTTTAATATGTAGATTTTATATTCTTAAAAATATTTGACCATAATTTTTTTTTTACTTTTACCTTTCATTAAGAAATACATAAATAAAAGCTGATTTCCCATTATTTTTATTTTAACATTTCACCATAGTTTTCCCTCAACTTCCCTTAACATTACTCTAAAGGTTACAAGAGGCAGAACCACAATAAGTAACAAAAAACATACACGAACACACCACAGTTCATCAGTTCAGCACACAGTATTTGGCAATACCAGCACACCTCATTCACTCACTCGCAGCTCGCACCATAGATAATACACTATACTCGCTAGCTCGCCTCGCACTTTCAATCGAAACTCGACTCATATGCCAACACAGCGCACATTATAGGCACTCAGTCACAGTGAGTCACTGTGGTAGCACATTTATATCGAGTGTGCGAGTGACTCTTTTTGACAAAGTGAGTCGATACAAACGTGCTAGCACACGTGCTGAGTACCCAACTCTACTCGTAACACTAAGTACAATTTACGAGCGAGAAATGAGCGCTTCGGCGCGCGGCGCTCGTTCACTAATGCGTTCACAAGCGCGACAAATGACTGACTGAAATCGTGACTCATCGCTCCGTGCTCGGGCGGCGGCGCGTTCTATGACCCCGAGTGCCGCCCGCTCGGCGTCAGCTGTTTCCGCGCGTATTAGGGTGAATTAATGATCTTGAGGAAAATAGTGGATTTTCTTCATTGGTTTTGGGTTCTACTAATGAAACCAAACCACTGGTTTCAAGGATAACGGTGTTCACACTAACATCCTGCATAAATGTTTTAGTGTTTATTTACTCCATAATAATGAGATCGGTATATTAAACGGCTAGAAAAAAATGTGTGTGGACATGGATTTTCAAAGTACCTATTTTATAATACTAAATTTCTCAATAAGTACGCCGCAATCGGCCGTACGGAACTGGGCTGTTTACCCGTGGGGATCCTATGCCCTAGCTGAAACACGTTGAATACCTAGTAACCTAGTATTAAAAAAATATACGATACGCACGTGACACTTTTGATTTTAATATAAACTTCAATAACCTAACTATTAAAATTCAATACTTATTCAAAAGTTCATACTAACCTTGACGATTGTTTCACAACCGGGGACTAAACATTTCGAACTTTTTGAGGTTTTATCGTAAGAAAAGTAAGAGTAAACCGCGTTCCTCCGTTTTCTTCCCATCGTTTTATGAGTGCTCGTGGATAATGTAAGATCACAGTGTAATGAAACTAACACGTCTAAGCAACAGTGAAATTATAAAGGGAATTTGATTAAGAATATTAAGACGCACGAAAATTGCAAATAAAATACAACAGCTGACGCGCCGCCGTTTGTTCAAGTCTCGAAACGATCGTGTTGACAACTTGCTGGCAAATGGCAAGCAATAGAGGTTTGCACCGGAGCAGTGAGTACCGGAGAATAACCGGTGATTTACCGGTAAAAGTACTCGATTGAAATAATCGGTAATTAACCGATTGATCTCCGGTGATCGTCGCATCTATTTTTTTTTTATATAATAAAGTTACACAAATAAAAGACACATTCAACAATCATTTTTTTTAATAACATTTACGACAATTATTTATCAACTTATTTCTTTCGAATTAGATTAATTATTTCATTCATTAATTCAAAGCGGTCTTGTCCGTTTATGTGATTCATTTCACTAGCAACTAACTGGCCAAATAATTTGTTGCAATGTTCGTGGTTATTTTTGTTATTTTCTGTTTGCGTTCCTTTTTCATTGTTCATTACTATGGGTTGCTTTTTTGAAATATTTCTAGCACAATCACCTTCTGGTTCTTCGTCAGAAAATGTCATCCTTTGCGCATATTCTTCAAATAGATCTAAATAGAAAAAAAAATAGATAAATAAAAAACATACATTGTATCTTGCATACGTTTAAAACAAAATCGTGAACAGCTTACCTTGAGTTTCCATTTTAATAGATAAATTGTTCTTAAGTTAACTGTTTAATTTATATCTACTATGTATTAATGAATAACGGACGAACGAATAAGTTAAGTAAATCATTCAACGAATAAGTGAGAAATATACTTTATTAGTCTGAGTGAGACATAGGACGCATAGATTGGGGGATTCCCAATTCATAGAATATTTTTAATAGTGAGGAGTCATAGATAAACATATTTTTTTAGCCTTTGGTAAAGGGAATTTCCCGAAAGCATTTTATTTGTGAAAAATACTCATTCACTCGTTCAAAATTACATTTGTATTGTAGAATTTCGTTCGATAGGTCGAGGTTGTAAATCAATAAATTATTACTATAATACCGTCATCGTAACTAAATATTTTGAAATAAATACTCTTTCACCGTGAAAAACTAACATTTATTAATAAAAAGAACACGCCAGCTTTTACGTAAGTGCCTTTTTGGATTTTATTTTTTAACTTCTGTCTAACTTAACAATAACTTCCAGTACTTAAACAAGTTATCAATATGGATATTTTAAATCATTGTGGTACTATTCAAACTTATTCTTGTTGATATATTTCAGAATGCCTTCATCTACTTTTTCAAAAACTAAAGGCCATTTTGAAAAAGTAGATGAAGGCGGCAAAAAAGTTCAAAGTAAATTATGCAATGCCGTGCTAACCACTGGCGGTGGAACATCAAATATGTTATCACATTTGAAAAGAAAGCATTCTGATATTATGAGACAAACAGATTCTCCAATGTCATCTAATACAAATGATAGTATAGATGTATCTACTATGGAGCAGTCCTCGAATCCAAAATTTAAAAAAGTGGACGAAGCTTTAACTTTGATGTTAGCTACAGATTTTCAACCTTTTTCTTTGGTTGATGATAAAGGCTTTAAGAACTTTGTTTATAAAATTAACCCAAACTACAAAATTCCAGATAAAAGAACAATACGTTATGAATTAATGCCGAAAATATTTGATGAAGCTAAGACAAAGCTAAAAAAAATCTTATCTGAAGTTGATAACTTGTCACTGACCACAGATATTTGGACGAGTCAATCCATGAAGTCCTACATCACGATCACTGTGCACTTTTTCTTTTCAAATGGCCTTAAAAGTTGTGTACTTACCACTAAACCTTTGACAGAATCGCACACTNCCGCTCTGGGCGGAGCGGAAGGGCGTGTCAGACTCTTACTGACTAAAACCCATCCGTGTTCCTTCTAAAGCCCTTTGCGTTCCAGGGCCGCGGTGACTCTTTCGAACAAATTCCGCAACCCTGGCAGGCTCCGGCCCTAGCGGGCCCCGTCTTTTATGCTGACATCTCTTTGAGGCGCGCGTGAAACACAACGCGCCATCGACCCGGGCCTGGTGGTGATCGGACGGCGAGCCACCCAATGCTCGCCGTCCGCAGGCCCGCAGAATCGCACACACACTGCAGATTATTTAAAAGATGTGGTCCATAAAATATTGACGGAATGGGAAATCCGTGATAAAACTGTGTGCATCACAACAGATAATGGAGTACGTAGCCTGCCTTGTTTTGCACACAGTTTGAATTTGGTTGTTAATGATTCCTTAAACATTCCTGAATTAATAAACTTGGTAGAGAAGTGTAAAAAAATTGTTAAATATTTCAAAAAATCTAATATTGCTACACTAACACTCCACAAAGAACAAAAGGAGAGAAATCCTGATGAAGAACCTTTACAATTACTACAGGAAGTTCCAACTCGTTTGAATAGCCTTTATTATATGATAAAAAGAATTTTAAAGTTAATTGATAGTATAGTAACCGCCGCACAGAGAAAACTGCCTCAAGCACCTCAAATAATTAGCCCAGAAGAAGAAAAAATGTTACAAGATATGGTGCTTTTGCTGGATATATTTGAGCAAGCAACCCAAATGATAAGCGGAGACCAGTATCCAACCTCTACTTTGATTATACCTATTATTTACGGGCTATTCGATAACATTCAAAGTTTGTGTCCCAGAATTTCTACAGCAGTAGGTGAAATATTTTTACAAACATTGAAAAACTGTATGAATGATCGTTTATTGGAATACGAATCTCGAACTGTTTGTCGAATTTCTACTATACTGCATCCCGTTTTTAGAAACAGTTTTAGACAATTGCAAAATAAATTGGCTGCTAAAGATGCTGTAAAGGCAGAAATAAATAATCTTTTCCGGATCCGAAACATATCTCAAAGCGCAGAAGAAATAGCCACGTCAAGTGAAAATAGTACAAGAGAAACTGGTCGCCCGGATTTGCTTGGATTTCTAAAAAGAAACACCAGTAGTGCAGATATGACATCCGCCACGGCAATGAATTTATTTAAAATGTATACGGAAACACAGTATCCTGAAAAAAGCCACAATTGGGATGAAGTTGTGCAATTCTGGAAATTCAATAAACATTTAAAGCCTTTAGACGAAATAGCCTTTAAATACCTAACTGTGCCTGCTACTTCTGTAAGGTCAGAGAGAGTATTTTCAACGACAGGACAAATACTAAATGATAGAAGAAGCATGTTACGCTATGACGCTGTTGACATGTTGTGTTTCTTACATCAAAATCAGCATTTGCTAACTTTATAAAATGTTTTTTTTTTTAAATAAATGATTATATAAATTATATTAATTGATTATTTTTATTTCTTCATTTTTAATGTATAAATTAATAAAAGGAAACAAAATTTCTTTATTCTCCGGTGACCTCCGGTTTTTCACCGGAGATAGCCCAATCACCGGTGAATTCAATCGGTTGTTGAAATCTCGCTTCGGTGCAAACCTCTAGCAAGCAATGTCGCCGCACCGCACGCACACCGCTCCCCCTCACCCCGCGCCGCCGCCGCCGCGTCGCGATCGCTTTTCGTCGCATCATTTTTTTCGGTACCGAAATTATTTCGGTAAAGGTATTATTAATGTATAGGTATAACAATACCGAAAAAAAATATATGTATAATTATTTTTTTAACGGTACCACAACCGTAATTCTCAACCGTTTTGGTTGTACCTTTAAATCGAAGCTGTATCGTAATTCTATACCGGTACCATACCCTTATACCTTTACGGCTTTCAACCCCTGGTAAAGTAGGAAAGCAAAATGTATGCATTTGTATGCAATCGCTTTTAATTTACCGTCCACGGCAACGGCACGCCGTGAACAGCAACGATCTACCGTGCCGTTGCCGTAGCATACTGCGCTCCCTATCAAATCGTCGCGGCATTGTTGAGAGTGTAGTGTGTGCGTACAAGAAATTTTTATGTGTGCGTGCGTAGCCAAGAGGCGCGGGTGGCAGGGCGGCGCCGCACTAAGGGGTATTTGAGGCAAAAAGTCGGTCATAAGTGGTTTTTCTAAAATTAACTAAATGATACAAACAATGCGTGTTTCATGAAGTACAATAACCAGTTTATCAAAGTGCTGCCCCCAAACCCACTCTACCTGCGCGGTCTGGCCGCACTATCAGTCAGAACCCAGTCATTGTGTGTTACGGTTGTCTTTGTTCTCGGCGTTCTCGATTATTTTAAATATTTCTCGTGTTAAATTGTCTTTGTGGGGTGAATTACGTATAATTACTACGTTGGATATGGAAGTTGAAGGTATGTACTTTGTAATATAATATATTACAATTAATTTCTCCTCAAGTTTAACCATTTACTGCCGCACTCAGGAAGGTTCATTAAATAAGTCCTAATTTATACTTAACTAATTTTCATTAAATCCGTTAATGAACGATACATCCCAGAGACATTTTTTAAGGGTTCATTAGTAAATGACAACTTTAAGTATCCGTAGGGCGGAGCATCTATGAAGATTGCACATCGATAACCGATTGGTGTAGCCACACTTGAAAAAATGATACTAATATATAACAAAAAAGTTAATTTTACCACATTGAAATCATAGAAACAGGTATATATATATGAAAATTTATTCATTTCAAGATCGTTTTTAATAAAAAACAAAGTGAAATGGTTATTTTCTTAAAAATATAATAAAGCAACCGGACTATTTTTTTTCTGGTATCACTAACTGTCAATGTTATATTGTCAGTGTCAAGGTTATGTTTTTATT
>NDFZ01000425.1:0-10929 GCA_002192655.3 Mamestra configurata | reverse complement strand
CAGCCGCGCCCCCGTAACCGCCGACTTCATCCTGAAGCCGGTCGGTGTGCCAAGGTCGGGGAAAGCGACCTTGGCCTTCGCCTGCGCGAGGACCTCTTTATAGGTAAGGCCCCTCTCNTCGGTGTGCCAAGGTCCGGGAATGCAACCTTGGCCTTCGCCTGCGCGAGGACCTCTTTATAGGTAAGGCCCCTCTCGATAGCTGCGGGCTGCAGTGTGAGTACCACAGCCGCAGAGCGTGGGGCCTTTCCCTTTCGGGAGGAGGTCCCGAAAGGGAAAGGCCCCACGCTCTGCGGCTCTTTTTCTTCGGTNCAGCCGCAGAGCGTGGGGCCTTTCCCTTTCGGGACCTCCTCTTTTTCTTCGGCGCAGGCTTGGGCAGAGGTTTTGCCGGCGGCGCCACCTTCTTTTTGCGACCCCTTTTGACGACCGTCGTCCAAGCCTCTGTTGGGTCGGACGCGGTCGCCGGGGTCGCAGTTGAGCTGGAGGGGGGTGCTGACGCACCCTCCGCGGGCTTCTTAGGCCCCTCCGCGGGCTTTTTACCCCCCTTTCCAGCCGCCACGGTCGACGGCCCTGGCCTTGCGGCCTCCTCCATCCTCCGTTTGTCCGCNGCAGGCTTGGGCTGAGGTTTTGCCGGCGGCGCCGCCTTCTTCTTGCGACCCCTTTTGACGACCGTTGTCCAAGCCTCTGTTGGGTCGGACGCGGTCGCCGGGGTCGCAGTTGAGCTGGAGGGGGGTGCTGACGCACCCTCCGCGGGCTTCTTGGGCCCCTCCGCGGGCTTTTTACCCCCCTTTCCAGCCGCCATAGTCAACGGCCCTGGCCTTGCGGCTTCCTCCATCCTCCGTTTGTCCGCCGCTAGCGGCGGCCGGAGGTTCTGGGCCGGGAGGAGCCTGCACTCCAAGGCCTCCAGGCGGGACCAAGGCCTCCAGGCGGGAGGGGTCCTAACCTCCCCTAATCTTTTTAACTTGTACCTAAGTGCATTGATCGAGAGACTCAACGGGGCGCATGTGGGCTGCTTTGTTGACGGGTTGTATTTCAACAACATAAGCTAAGATAAGATATGGTTCTGTTGGCTCCCTTGGTCGGTCTTCTCAAGAAACTAGTTGAAATATATGTGAGCTACGCTTCCGGCCACGGGTTGATGTATAATGTCAAATCGGAACTCATGGTCTTGAAAGCCGTTGGCAAGAAAAGTCCAATAAATGAGCCAGTAGATAAATCAACGATGTCCCGATTTGGCGAGAACATCAATTAAAATACCTTGGATTTAATTGCTGACAACCTTAAGAATGATGCCGATGTGGAACGGGAACACAGGGCGTTGGCGGTTCGGGCGAACATGTTGGCCTGTAGGTTCGCCTGATATACACAAGTGAATATCGCCCGATATAAACTCGAGCCCCCTATGGCTCAGCAGTACCAAACGAGCCGCCAATAGAAAATAACAATAAATACCGATTATTTTCAGGCATCGAAGGCCCATAGCGTGTTAATATTACCAAAATACTTAAAAACTATGTTTGTAGTAAAAACACAGCATCCAATAAGAGAAAGATTTATCAAGCCCCATGTCTGACATGTAGCTTGATAATCCTATTCATTGAAGGCCCTTCTAATCTTTCTGAAAAAACCTTCATAATGCTATTGCTGCTTCACTCTGCGCATCATTGATGCCACTTTCTTCCGCATGATCGCAAAATTATCGTTAGTGTGCGCATCCGCGAACATCCCTGACGCACTACAGTAACGCGAAAGCCTCAACAGCGCATGAAGGCATTTTTGTATTGAATAAGTGCCTTAATAAGTGTTATTTTAACCGGTACTGAACAACCAGCAAACCTGCAGCCAATGCCCTGCGCGTCCAGTATAATAACGCTTTCAGGGTGCTTAAGGGGGTGCCACGTTATTGCAGCGCATCAGAGATATTTGCTCAAGCCAGAGTCGAAAGGACTCAGCCGTGGTGCGCAAGAAGAGCGGGTCTCTTCTTGCCAGATTGCGTGACAGCAGCAACAGCCTCCTGAAAGTGATTGCGGATAGATTTGATGACAGCCCCTAATGAGGCATCTCATCAAGACTAGTTTATACTACAATGTCTCTTGTAGTATATAAGTACCTACTAACATAGAGTATAAGCTATTTTTGTTACTGTACTTTGTTGTTGTTGTATGTGTCAGGCACTGACACTGACTGTTGTCTGAAAATAAATATATAATTAACAGCTAGTTAGTCATTGTAATTGTCCTATTTACAAGGCTGTAAACTATCATACACATTTTGGTACTGAGAAAATAAGTAAGGTCTGAGGGTTCTGGGATTTCTATTTATTGCAGTCTTCCTGCTCGAGCCATGACTCTCTTGGCCAAAGGCTAACGCTACTGCTTAATCATTTAACACGAATAAAACCCTTCACTCACGATCAACAATACATACGGTCTCTCCAAAGTACGTTGTACAGACGCCAGTGCACATTAAGCTACCCGAAAATGTCAAACTTTCTCAATCTACCTTGAACTTAATGCTATAGCGATAAAGTTTAAAATTGGTTCAATTTATTTGACAGATTGTTGTACCTTGAAGTGCTGACGTCTGTACAATTTACGGTGTATTAATAGCACGGAGCAAATACAGAGAGGAGACGGCCTAAACAACTGTGCACTGTGATTTTCAACTAGGTCCTGACGTCATCACGTGGGCGTGGCCTTAGTCAGTGTATTGTTGGCGTTCGTCCTGTGCACTTCGTAAACGTTCCTTTTAAAAAGCATTACATTCGCGTTAAAAGAAAAAAAAATAAGAAGTGTTATGTTTTATCTTGTAAAAACTATTCGGATAGACGTTCTGATGCTATGGACGGCATCACATTTCATTTGTAAGTTATTTTATGCGTAATTTATTAAAATAGTTCTAGAAAAATCTCTTAGCTTCGGTGTTTTCAAATATAATTCTACCCGACATTAGATGGCGACACTTTGTGTCATGGGAACTAAGAATATTTAGGTATGTAGAGCTCAGTATTTATATATTTTATTAATCATATGTACTGAAATTTCTTCAACTTTCATTCCTAAAGATCCTTTAATCGCCAAAATATTGTTTTTGTAGTTTTTATATCATTTTGTAAACAGGCCGCCATCTATCGTCAATTATGAACATTAATCATGAACATGTCAAAAATACAGGGCCGGAATTAGAATCCAATCCGAATGTCTCGCGGCTGTCTCACACGTGGAAGGTACTTAAGTAAAACATTTTAAATACGCTAGACATAAAAATACAATCTCTTAAAACTAAATATTTTAACTACAATAATTTATTTAAAGTACTTTCCCTCAGTGAGACAACTGGTATGGTAGTTGTTGTTTACTTAATTAAAGGTGAGGCTAAATGAACGTAATTTTATGAGTTGTGAGTCGCGTAAAATGAGTCGGCGGAATTCCGCTTCATACTAAAGTCCAACTCACTTTGCGTCGCCGTATAGCACAAACACCCCGGGCTACTCTCTAAGCCCGAAGTTCGTAGTTTCGGGCTTAGTTGCGAGCGTATTCTACTCCATATCACCTACGGACTTATGACTTATGTAATCCCTAATAAACAACTAATTTTCTTTCGTCATTTATCAAAAATCTTTTTATTCAAACATGTTTTTTTTTTTCATAAAAGTATCAATAGGCATTTCAATAAAAAATATGTATCAAGATGGTTCGCAAAATGAATTTAAAAAAAACAGATTACCTACTCCCTGCATCGAAAATCCTGAGTACGACCCTGTTGCATCCTGCACTTTAATGTCATCTAGTGTGAGATAGTTGCGTAACTACAAAGTAAAATCGACGGAACTAGCGAGTAGTTTTGCTATTGACCGGTAGATGGAAAATAAAGAAGTGGGCGGGATCTAACACCCCCTCACCCCGCAAAGTGTCACGCATTTCTTCATAGGGAAATTAAATTACAACATCTCCTCTTTGTATTTGCTCCGTGATTAATAGGGTGATCTATTAAAACACGTTCAGTAAAAAAAGAACACTAAATGTGCTTATCAGATTTTTTTAAAATCTTGACGTAGGAAAATTGGAAAAAACGTTTTTATTTATTTATTTACTAAAACTGAACTTGAAGTCTGAAAAAAAATACTATCACACCGACATATTATGTCTTCACAGACTTTGTTGAACAGACAAAATTCTATAGTGAATTACAGAACTTTGTATCGTGTGGACGATCCATTACAGTGGGTCTTTGGGCAGACTTTTGTCTGCATAGACTTTAAAGTCTGAAAAAAAAAAATCTATCACACCGAAATTTATCTACTGCACAGATTTTGTTGCACTGACAAAATTCTATAGAAGTTTATGGAAGTCTGTATAAAAGTTTGTATCGTGTGAACGGTCCATTAGGGTGGTGCAGACACAACATGGTGTGGCGACGTGGCAGTGGTGGCGGTGGTGGCATCGTATCAGTTGTATGCAAAGGATTGGCTTCAATATTAAATTAAATGTTTCATACTCTATTACGAAAAAGGCACCAAAGTGTACCGCAATAGTAGGAACGCTAACTCAAGGCTACACTTACTTCATTGGGATCCTTTTTTAACAAAACAGTTAATAGTTTCCGGTCTGTCTGCTGCGGAATTTTCTTGAGCTCTTGGTCAGATTCCACATGAAAATCTTTTTGAAACAATATAGTCACACCCTGCCGTTCTTTAGTTTTCTCTTGGTGTTGTGGCATACGTTTAAAGATTTTTTCTCCAATTATAATATCTGTTTTGTCCATTGATAGATTGTTTTTGCTATCTAAGCTTAATGTATCTAATTCCAATTCAGAAATCTCGCAAAGTGAACAGAATGATGAATATTGTCCGCTTTCTATGTGCTTGCATTTATGGACCTTGTGCACAACAGGTGGGATATATATCACGGGCTCAAAACTTTCTTTTTCAAATCCGATGTCAATGGGCCCACTTTTCGCAGCTTTTTTTATTTGAACTAGTTTTAAAATTGGATCAGAGCTGCTTCCTTTTGCAATTTTGATATTTTGCACTTCTAATTCTTTCTCTTTTACTTTATGGTCAGCTTGTTCCGATCCTTTCATTTTATTTGCTTTATATTCTGGATTTTTCTTTTTTAATGCTTCTGCTTTTTCTTTTATAAATTGAGCTTTTAGTTTTTGAAATTCAGCTTCGCTTTTAGTTTGCACTTGTTTACTTCCAGAGGTCTCCTTTTTTGTCTCATCAGAGGAATCTCGAATCTTTTGTTGCGATAGTGTTTCTTTATCTTTATTAACCTTACTTTTATCTTCGTTTAGTCGTTGTTTTTTTTTAATTTGATCATCTTTTTCAGTTTTTATCTTTTGTTTGTTCTCCATACCTTTATATTTCTGTACAGATTTTGCCTTTAAGTCTTTTTCTGCCGCTTCACTTTCTCTTTTTTTGTTTCCTATATCTTTTATTTTGTTTTTTCTCAAGGTCTGGTCTTGCAGTACCTTCATAACATCATCTTTTTCAAGTTGTGGTTTAGGTTTTTCCTTCAAGTCTTTTTTGCTTGTCTCTATTACTTCATCGTCTTTGGCGGTATCTCTTTTTTTTTCTTCTGCTTTTAGTGTTTTCTCTTGGTCTTGCTCCAGTTTTTGTTGGCGTTCCTCTTCTTGTCTTTTCTTTTTTCTTTCAGCTTGTTGACGCAACTTTACTTTAGTTTCTTTAATGAGACGTGAAGAAGTCGCAAGTTTTATCAGATTTTGTTCCTTTTTCTTATCTTTTGCTTTTGAAAAAAATAAACTAGTAAACTGTGGTTTCAGATCCATTCCTACAGTTTCGATTGGTCCGTTTTTTACCAAATTTTTCTCTTTTTTTTTCATTTTGCGCCTAACACTGCCTTGTAATTTTAATTTTTCACTCACAATAAAGCTATCATCCGTTTTCTTATCTTTCTTTGGCCCTTCTTTAGAATCATATAATTCTTTTTTCATTTTATTTTGATGAGTTTTGTCGACTTTCCTAGACTCAAAATTAGAATCTCGTAAGCCATTTTCTAAAGATCGTGAAGATTCTTGTTTCACTTTTTTCGATGGATCAAGTTTTGTTTTTTTTGGTACTTTTATATCGGTTTCAGACTCCACGAGATTAGGTTTTTTCTGCTCCCAAGGTGCAATTTTAGGGGTTTCGTAAACCTCAGGTCTTTTTGATACAGGCAATGGAACTAAAGAATCCTTTTCAAGTCTCATCATCTGTCTCAAGCTAAGATCATGCCTTCTTTTCAATGCTTCTTTAGCTTCCATTGAAGGTACTTTTTCGCGAATTTCCCCCTGTTTGCTGTTTATAATAGAGAGTTTTGGGAGTTTTTTGACTTCCGTATGTGCGTCCACAAAAGTCGTATCGGAGTCTACTAACGTAGCGCTCGGTATAATTGTATTAATGTTTCCACCTTTGTGCGGTGTGCGAGCCAAAGATGTTTCCATTGGCTTAATAGGTACAACAAAGACTATACCTTGTTTTATATGACTTTCTTTTAAACCTTTTTTGCAAATTTCTGTATTTAGGTTTAAACTTGATTCCCGTTTTTCTGGGTTAAACATTTGTTGGATTTCAATTTCACGTCTAGATGCTGTAAAGTTGAGATCTGGATTGAAATGTAAATCGAAGTGTGCACTAGATTTTAATTGTTCCGGTTTGTTGAGCGTTTTGCCATCTGTAAGATGTCCCGTTTTTGAAAGCCATATTTTAACATATTTTCTAATGTCTTCTTTTTGTTTACCTTTAACGGATATAATTTTTTTTACGATTTCGTCGCAGGTACAAAACTGATTTTTAATAGTTAGTGCTTTTTTACGACAATGGTCACAAATGCCCATTATAATATTCTTTTCTATTGATTTTACTCCTTGCATGAGTTCCTGCGCATGTTCCAATATTGTTTTACAACGTGGGCAAGTTATTTTATTCTTTTCTGTAAAACGGCAATATACAGGTATTTTAATTAGTGGATGCGTGCACTTTAACTGTAATAATCACCAAAATATATATGTGTGCTATTTGTAAAAATCCGAACTACGGTAAATTCTACGCATCAGACCTACGATTTATCAAGTTAAAAAACCGAAGTGCTCAATGATTTAATTAAATCATAAACAAATCATGTCTGGCTGTATGCGGTAGGATCGATGCCCACACTCCTAAAAAAAAACACGGATTTTCAAAAATAAATTCAAGTAGTTTTAGAAGTGAATTCTAAATGCAAGCTATTGCTTAGGAGCATTATCGTATAGATACTGACCGAGTTTGGTTCCTATTTAGTAAGAAGTAATTATGTATTATTTAATAAAATAAACACAAAAAACAACAACAAATTTAGCGATAGAACAAAGACATTACCTACTAGAAGAAGGAAAATCATTAATAGCAAACAAAAACAATGACCGAAACAAAATCGCTAAGCTTAGTAAACAGATACAAGAAAGTATGAGAAGAGATAGGAAGCTAAAGAGAATTAAAAAACTAGAAACACAACAAAAAAAACAGGCGGTACCAAAAAGGTTTTTAAGGAGTTAAAGGACCAGGTAAAGGAATGGATTCCTAAACTAAGAAAAAAAAAACAGGCCTTGAGACAAAACGCAAAGAAATCCAGAAATTGGCTACAGAATATTATAGCAATCTCTACTCAAAGTCAGACAAAGACCAAGAACCAGAAACTAACACGAAGCAAGGGTTATTATTATTATTAATTATGTATTACTTAACTAAGTTTATTCGAATTTGTTTAGGAATGTGTAAACATTTTAAATAAGCCATCTATCAAGCACACACCCCAACATAAGTGTGCGAAATTGAAGTGTTTCGGGACTGATCACATTTTGGCAATAGCAAAAAAAAAACAACTTCGGTATTATTTATTGATTTCATTGATTGATTCCAAACAAGACTGTCATGTGATGCTCGTCCAAACTAAACATCTACTGACAGAATTCGTCTTCATTCATAGAAAACGCTTTGTCCGTATAACGTAGTAGCCGAAGCTTATTTCGTACCTATTTGTTTCAATTGTTTTTTATGGGAATTACGTGAAACACTGTATATTACTGCTAATCGTGCCAGCCATATTAAACAGGTCTGTTATTATTTTCTGAAATCATTCATCACTTAAAATACAAAACAATCTCTAAAATGTTACACTTTTGTTATTGGAAAAATCACAATCAACAAACAATCCCAACTCAATATTGGCGCAATACACAGCTGTCAAAACGTTTACCGCACGTCAAGCCCGATCCCGATCCCAAACTCAATTTGGCGCTAGCGTCAAACTCAAGAGTACGAAACGTCACAATTCCAATGTCGATTGGTCGGAATTGAAATGAAGAGTAAGAATGCTGGTTCTTCTCTCACACGAAACTCGTCTGAAAACATTAGAAAACCAATATAACGATCTCAGGCATCAGCTTATAAACCTTAAGCTGCACAATGAGGCCATGGAGCAAAATTCGCGAATCAGATTGAAGTCTGTGGTGTACCTCAGCAGGAAAATGAGGAACTACAGGACGACACATCCAAGTTATGCACAGTATTTGAGCTCAACCCTGATGACATACTCAAGGCCTACCGAATAGTTGGTCGTGCTATGAAAAACTCCAAGAAGACACAGTCCCTGGCAATTAGAATCGAACTCCGTGAAGCCAATCGAGACCAGTGGCTGATGGCGTCAAAAACCAAAAAATCCTGCAAGGACATGGGAGGCGTAGATTACTGCAAAGTATACTTCCGTGAGTCACTTTTACCACATCTTTATCTCTTTCTTGCTATGGAAAGCTAAATATGTCTGATGTTAAAATGGTCATGTTTTGGCTCCTAAAACAGAGGATGATGAAGTCTGTCATATTATTTATGAAAACGATATCAAAAATTGAAGATCGCATTACACGATGTCAAAAATTGATTTCCCTACGACGCTTTCTACTGCCACCGTCAATGTCGTCAATATACCGGCGACCAAATAAGTACCACTAACAGGGAATGGAAGAGTCAACGATTCAAGAAAATAACCACAATACGTGGTCATCTTTTATGGAGAGTGTTGAAACTGAACAATCAATCGCCTAAATGTCCTCCATGTCAACATTCGCTCAATGCTCAAAAACTATGCGCACCTTAAGAACATAATATAAATCGTATCACAATAACAGAAGTTAACTTATCATCTGACAAGTTAACTTACTTTCCTACTTAGTTGAAATAGATCGAGAATCGCCTTGCAACTCCCGACACCCGGGACATCTCCTTCTGTTGCGGCGGCTGGGACGTGTAGTTTGCCTCTCCCTCACGCGGCCCGCCTTCTCCTTCGCTAGAATAACTACTTCGCAGAAAGAGGGGACTGCTTCCCATGCTTCCTCGTTCCGGACCATGGATTGAACCAGGGCCAGACGCGAGTGGTCGCCGCCGCCGATCGTCTTGACGAGGACACGGTGGTGCTCCAACCAAGCAGGACCTTTACCGTATCCTTCACTGTGTCCTCCGGGCGATCCTCACAGTGATGACACCCAGGCGTGTGCTCTCGCCGAATCCGAAACGGGTAGCTCTCGAAACATCCGTGTCCGGCGAGTACCAGCGTCAGGCGGAAGATGAGGACGCCGTGGCGCCTTTCTAGCCACTCCTCAAAGAGTGGACTTAACGCCACAATAGTGGCGTGATGAAAGCCAGGTCAAAACATAGGAAATCAAAGAAATCTTCAAATGCCGCGGCGACTTGCGAATCTAATTTAATTATAATGTCATCAATGTTTTATGTTGAAAACTACTTCGGTTGCCAGACCTTCCCGTTTCGCTATTAATAATATTCCAAGTAATTTTAATCAAATTACTACTATTTTTGATGTTTGAGCTCAAGTACCTATATATATATATTCTTATATTCTTAACAAATAAATTAAATTCTACTGTATTAATATGAGTCCGTTCTTCATACAGCTCATAAAGCCGTTCTCTACTCTTATAAATACCAATGGTGGCCCAGTCACTGAAAGAAATATTACTTTTAACCGAAATGGTTTTGGGAATGAATGTTGTATCAAATTGTGTGTTATAATTTTATAATGCTGATAAAATAAAATGCCGACTTTGTCAACTAATGATGACCCTACATCATTAGTTGACAAAGTCGGCGGCATTTTATTTTAAAGTTTAGTTTTAAATGTTTCTAAGCGAAATGTAAATGAAGGTTATTATTATTTATTTATTAGCTTCAAATATTGCTTAATCAACTTATTAACTAAGCCCAACAAAACCGTAGTAATGGTTTGACTGTGGGGTCGGTTACATTTCATATAACCTTCATTTGCTCTCATAACATTTAGTATAACGTTAATTTCATATAATTTTTCATTTGACCTAATTTACATATTTACTAATTTTCTAAGGTAACGCACCGTTCTTGAGAAAAATCAAATTATTGTAAGCCTTTATTTTTATTTTTTTATGTCGGGGGGAAATCTTCATGGATGTCCTCCGCCCTGGGGCGGGCGGAGGGTTCCGTCTCCCACCTACGCCAGGGATCGCGGGAACGTATGCGACTTCAATCCCCGCCTCTGCGGGCCCCCCCGCTACGTCAAAGAGGGGCGCACGGGAACACCACGCGCCGCCACCTCGGGTCCGGATGAATGGGGGGCGATGGACATCCCCAAGTCCGTCGTCACTGGACCCAGTTAGGGGGTCCGTATGCCCGCCCGATGTGCCTGCTGCGGGCCGGGAGAGCGGTCGAGATCTCCCTCTCCCTTTCTGCAGAAATTATTGTAACCTAACCCAATCTCAAAACACTAAAGTTCCATCGTCTCCGGCGCTGCGGGAAGTGCAACCCCTTCGCCCTTTTTGGAACAGATTCGACCTATTTAACTACAAGTATAACGGCGGCTGGCTTACTGCGGGCGATTAGTCAATAAAACACTCCACATATGGTGACAC
>NDFZ01000423.1:0-10924 GCA_002192655.3 Mamestra configurata | reverse complement strand
TGAATTGAGCCCGTGTTGGTGTATTTAGCCATCTAGCGTCGAGTAGCAAAGATTGGTAGGTAGGTATTGAGATAAGGAATTCGATGGTGGGTGTGCATAACTAAAATCTGAGATAGCTCCCTTTCGATCTAGGTGTGCGATATGTAGATTTATATTGTGTTAGTATACCTACCTTAATATCTATGTAACTATGGACTTATCGATTAGGTAATTAGTGTGATATTTTTAAATGGTTAGGCAAAATAAAATTATCGTATTACTCTCCCTAATCGGTTAAATCAATAGTTCTTTGCCATTTATAAAACACGTGAATCAGTACTTAATCGGTCGATCAACAAATGCCATCCATCATAAATCGACCAATCAACTACAGCCATCCATCATCAACCAATCAGCCGTTACATTTTCATAAATCGAAGTCGGTTAGATTGCACTGGAAATATAATGCGTACTTGATGTTAAATCGTCAGCCTCACGTTAGTCATTCTCCTAACCTGTTCCCGACTATGCCCTAAATAATAATTCTAGTTCGATCCAGCCCATCCCTAGCTGTTCTCTCCCCAGCGACGCCCTAAGCCAAGGCCCGTACCCACCCCACAGGAGGTGCCCTTAGCGTGTAGTCGCTTAGTTTTAATAAGACCTGGCTGGAGGCTTTAATATTTATATTAAGGCCACCACGGGCAAGCCCGATAAAGCAGTCGACAACCTCATAGGTTGAACTGCGAGACGCCACTCAAAAAAGAAACCGATTATGCTAAGGTCGGTATCCAGTCTAACCGAACGCAGCTAAATACCAGTATTGAGCAGTTCCTAATGTAACCTTCACAAGGACGGTAGGATCACAACCCACTTTTTATAGTTTCGGCCTCCTGGCCACATAATGAATATTAAATGCCATGGGCATAATGAATGCCAAAGATCTACGAATTATCATTTCCAGGACCAAAAACTTAACGTGCTTTCTGAGGCACGGATGGGTGGTCCCCTATGCACAGACCGAATCCATCAAGCGTTGCTTAATTTTGGACATCGATCGATTGTTATCAATTTAGTCACGTGCCCAATTTAAAGCACTCACACTTGTTCAAAAAATATTTTAAATTAGATAATCCAATAACTGGATCTAATCTAATCGGATGGTGATAACAAAAAGATCTTAATACTCAATTATGTATGCCCCACCCTCGTTAAAAAAACTGCATGTTCACTATGATCAACATTATTCGATTGAACCATAGAGCGAACCCTTTTGGGATCAAGAAAGCCCAACGACTAAAACTAACTTAACTTATGTTATAAAGTAAAGAGGTAAAATTGTATGTTTGTTTGTTTATTATGTTTGTAACAGGTAATCTCTGAGGGTCCTCATTCGATTCCGAATTTCTTTCTTCGATAGAAAGCTATACTTTGCCTGCGTGTCATAGATTTTGTTCCGTTAAAATGCAGCCTCTGTTGAATAAGCCGCGGGCGATGTGTTAGTTAAAAAAAAAGGTCATACCATTTCTCCTGGGTACTTCGGTCCGTTAAGGCGCATGTCCAGCATCTCCTTGATCTCGGTGGACAGCACAGCCTCCAGCGAGTCACACCGTCTGCCGAAGCCGTAGTCTCGGAGGTAGCGTAGCGAGAACCTCCTCTGCACGTGCCAGAAGTAGCCGTCAGTGAAGAAGATACCTGAGGAAGGAGGGAAAGAAACGTTTAGTGGGAGAAAAATTCTTTAACAGCGTTGACACATTAGGTCTAAAATAATGTGAGAGCAGACCTTTTTCAACAGGACCTTTAGTAGTTTAGGAAATTAATGGCGCATTTCGATTAAAAATTTAGAAACAGTTATTCGAATTATGACAGACATACGCGGGTACAATCATCATGTAAAAGTGGTTCATTATAATGGATCCTACGGTATATTAAATCCAGATAAGCATTTTATTTCGCTACATCCCTACAGTACCTAGCTATCGTAGAAGTAGCTGTAGACAGACAGACGGAGACACAGCATGTAGGTCCACCTAAGTAGTTGTCTCCTATTACGTCCTATGTCATAGGCCTTGGCAGGCCTATTTTCAGGGGGAAACGCCGCCTCAAATAGGAGAGGTTTTCTTTTGCCTATTTACACAGAGATAGAACTAACTTTGATGACTTATGCAGAGAAGCTTGAGAACCTAAGACGGCTGCAAGAGCGAGCGAAACGAGCTCGATAATTTGCACCCCGCCTCGGGTTTTCTAGGTTCTCACAGTGTAACATTCAGCTATTGCAGTTTTCGTATTTTTTATTACAGCCAGGGAGGTGCAAGTGCACCCCCTCCCGGCTCCCATGCGTTCTGTTAATTTTGTTAACAACGATTATTTTTTGTTTCAGATCCAACATAAATAAAGTTGATTATATAAAAAAACAAACACATTTTCATTACCAAAAAGTACAGCTTATAGTAGGTAAAATCTGGGACCTCTAATGGTCGTAACTTTCAGATTCTGCTTGAATATGTCACCGAAAAATAGCAAACTCCGTAAGATTATAAAATAACTTGAGAGATTGTAAACTCTCGAAAAATTGTCAACTGAACATTTGGAATACTATGAGAGCCTTGTTTTCAGGTTAACTATCACATGAAAACGGTTAAATTGTAGACTTGTGCTCTGATTGGTCGCCAGTTTATGTCAGTCCACAATTTCTCGGAATGACTTCGCGAGATTATAGACTATCAAATTTTGATGCGTAAAATAGTATTCCAAATGTTCAGTTGACAATTTANATGCAGTTTTCGTATTTTTTATTACAGCCAGGGAGGTGCAAGTGCACCCCCTCCCGGCTCCCATGCGTTCTGTTAATTTTGTTAACAACGATTACTTTTTGTTTCAGATCCAACATAAATAAAGTTGATTATATAAAAAAACAAACACATTTTCATTACCAAAAAGTACAGCTTATAGTAGGTAAAATCTGGGACCTCTAATGGTCGTAACTTTCAGATTCTGCTTGAATATGTCACCGAAAAATAGCAAACTCCGTAAGATTATAAAATAACTTGAGAGATTGTAAACTCTCGAAAAATTGTCAACTGAACATTTGGAATACTATGAGAGCCTTGTTTCCAGGTTAACTATCATTTACGACGATTATAGACTATCAAATTTTGATGCGTAAAATAGTATTCCAAATGTTCAGTTGACAATTTATGGAGAGTTTACAATCTCTCTAGTTGTTTTATAATATTACGGAGTTTGCTATTTTCCGGTGACAAATATACTTAATAGAACAGAGGTGGCCCAGTGGTAACGGCCCGAATTACGAGACCTAGGTCGTGGGTCCTAAGTCGTGTCAGATTGCCGACCTATCGGACTATGAGAGTAAAGAAACAGAGAGTGCACCTGTGTTTGCGTACACACGTGCATTATAATATCTCCTGCGTACTTGGCTCATTCCAGTTGAAATTGGTCACTGTGACTGAAATTCGGCCGGAGGTAGTTACATACTATTTATTCCTGGTACTAAAAATTCAAAGGCATGTCACATCTACCGATCAGCACTGGCTCGCGAAGAATATTGGGGTGCCAGAGGAGTGGAGACAGTACAGGCTGATTATGGTTGCGTAAAGGCAATGCATCTATTTTTAAATGAACTGCATAGACGTGATTTCAATAGAACCCCTACAACGGCGACAACTACGATAAACAACATGCATCTAATTAAATAATGTTTATTACTAAAGGAAGTGATTTCCTGAATAACAAGGTGTCTGAGATTAAGATAAACTCAAATGAGTATTATTCACACAAGCTTTTACAATGTTAATTTATGACTGTAGACTGGTTTACTGACCAAGGGTTTTTGCAATACTAAGTAGGTAATTTTATTTTTAGTAAAATTTGTCGTTGAGTGCCAATTAAAATTCCTGTGCCTATAATAAATTACATTTATATTTTCCAAGCGAATTAAGAACGTTCGCCAAAGAGCTATAGGTACCGATATTTTTTTACGAAAGGTTACCTACCTATAATATTTGTTCACAAATGGTTGACGTATTCGAAGCGGCAGATTAAAACATGGTAACAGGGTATCAGCCCAAATCAAGCCGAAGAGAAAGGTGTGAAAAAGTCAAAAAGATAACGGTTCTTAGAAATTGTGTGTTCGAAACCCGACGATTATGTCCGCATCACGCTATGTTTGCCTTTGACTGTACACGCACTTGTAATTAGCAAGATAAACCATTATTTACATATAGAAATAACTTTTTTTGTGAATCTTGGTTGATTGGTACTGGTAGAGAATGCCTGGGCAGCTTTAGTACTATGAGCATTAAGTCTAAATAAATAAATAAATGGTAGGTATTCACTGTTCAGTAGAAACCTAATACAGTAGATAAGCATATAACTATATTATATTTATGTTGTATTAGGTAAAGTACCTGAATGACCGAGCTTTGCTCGTTTTTTTTGGTATCGTTTTCTAAAAATGAAACCTAGCTAGATAGATTTATCGCCCCCGAAACCTCCTGCATACTCAATTTCATGAAAATCATTGGAGACGTTTTTCAGAAGGTTTGCTTTGTGTCTGACGAAAAATTATAGAAACCGATTGTAGCGTCATCTACCGAGTCGCATTGTGAAGTTTAGTTAGTTAGTTCAGTGACATACACACGTACACAAGAAATATAAATATTAAGATAGAAGAATTGCTCGTTTAAAGGTATTATTATTATTAGATAAGCGTGTAACCTAACCCTATCATAGTCGAAATCAAAATGAAATTTTGTTTAACATCACGCTGAAGGAGTAGAAGTTAGGTGTGTAGTGTTCAGACCTAGAACTAGGCGCATGCCTTACTGAGGGCAAATGTAGAAGGTACCTACGTATGTACTGGTCTGGTAATCGCTCAGGCTTTTTGTTTTGTGCGTTTTTTTGGGAAAGCCGCCACGATTTAGTCGTAGGTAGGGACTCATACGACGTTTGCTGCATTTTCTCGACGCAGTTTCTACGCTATGCCTGTTACGAGGTGTGTCCACTAACGTTTTGCCAATCCACAAGTGATTTAGATAAAATGACTGTTGCGACGATAGCTTGGTAGAAAATACAAAGTGTACAAACAAACTATAACTGCTAATTTGGAAAAGTTCTACATTATCGCAAAGATTTTATCTAAATGATTGAGATGCATTACAGTCTCGAATTTTGCGTGACTGAGGTACCAACGCCTTAGTACGCTTTTATGGACAAGTGTCATAACCAGCCCTCACTGATGAACTTTGATGCCCTTTGATGTCGTTTGTTATCGATTTGAAAAGGCCAAAATGCGTATCCAATGTTTGAAATCTAAGTGACGGGATATGTAAATAAAATTATTATTTTTCTATCCCGGAAATTCCCTTGGGATCTCAAGTGAGGCGATTTGAGGCCCATAGAGGTAGGTAAGTACATGACTGACGGAATGAGAGCGTTTTATCCTATAAAGCTCTGCCGAACCCTTCAGGGTCTAGTTCGATTCAGCCCGTCCCTAGCTCTCCTCCCCCCAGCGACGCCCTAAGCCGAGGACCGTACCCCACCAGGGGGGCCCATAGCGTGTAGTCGCTTAGTTTGTAAGTTTTTAATACGCCTTGGCTGGAGGCTTTAATATTTATATTAAGGCCGCCACAGGCAAGTCCGGTTAAGCAGTCGACCACCAGGATACACCTAAAATGGATAAATGCTCTCCTGAATGCATTCTGTTTTCCTAAACAAAAACGTAACTTCTGTTACTAGGAGAACTTGGATGCATGAGCGAGCTAAGCGAGCTCAAGACTTGGGGCACCCCAACTCGGACAGATTAGGTTAGAAGGGGATGGCGGGGTCAAGTGAGCGAGCGAAGCAAGCGAATCAGACCCCGCTATTCCCTTGGTGGTTGTTTTTTTTAAACCATAGAGCCCGACTTCGCCTTTTGGTGAGCATTTATCCATTCTGCCAGGTATTTCGAATTTGTTGGTAGTAAAATAGGTACTTTTCTCATTCTGGTAGGCGTTTAAACACAAGCCATTAAGCCATTAGATTGAGTGCAAGCGCCTGACTATTTGATCATAGCAAACATGTGAAGCTGATACAAGCAGTACCATCGCGGCAACATGTCGCTCAAACGCGACTATCGTTATGTGTCGAATTTTGAACAAGCAGAAATGATGTGCCCGTGGACATGTGACCATTCATAGCGGGACTTCTTCATGACTCGGAAAGCACCTTAAACCGTCAAATTTTCAAGCCAAGAAGATGTCAAGAAGGGTAGTAAGAAGCAGACAATCTGACTCGGTAGCTAGGGCTTTAGCTAGGCCTTGTTATTATTCTGGGTAAGCTCGCTCCATCGTCGACTCTGTCTCTGTCGTCTATGACCTAGACAAGAGTCAAGAGCAAACTCATCTCAAATAAAAAAAAGAGGTAGGTACCTACTTTCCGTATTACCCAGTTACTGGGTTGTGGAGGTCAGGTAGGCTGTCACTCCATGTAACATACTGGTGCAGCTGAATACCAGTCCATCCGGATAGACTGGCAGCCATCTGATCACCAACATAATAGGGAAATTGCCAAGAAAATAGATCGATTGACTCACCAGCGGGCGCTAATAACGCGTGACGAGAATACATAAATTTGGGCACGTATTTATTACGATACACGTGACTCGTACAGATGTTAAACTTCATATCTACATCAAGTAGGTAAAAATTAAGATATTAATCGATCGAGATATCATTTATTGTAGATACCTGCGTTATGTGCAATTAATTAGTTAATAAGTGCGCTGCAGTGGTCACAATGTACTTACTGACGCTTTGCAATATTGTAATCGAAAGTGAGCACTTAAATAAATAACACGTGTTATTCGCAAGTAATGATTCAGAGCACCTACACGCTACTTCACGCTAGAGGTTTGTGTTACGTTACATATTATCAATAACATGTAGGAATCCTTATTACTAGAACGATCTGCGAGTAAACAAACTGTTTTTATCTCCAGTGCAACTGACACAGTCACTGCATTAATTTGAGTAGATTTACGACCGGTCTCACAAACGTATCTACCTACCTTTAACCAACTGTCAAATTAGCTACTGCTACGTACAACTACGTTATTGAAACCGGCCGTTTCAGTTGACAGGGAAGTCATTGTGGGTAGGTCTACAACGTGTAACAGTATTTATACTGTTGCGTTTACGCAATACCTCTCAAGGGGTGATTGTACACATAATTATTAACAACTTTTACTATGGGACCAACTTCGAAATCGAGGATGGGATTCCAGGGAAATCGAGCGCAACCTTCAAATTTTAAAGGCACATACACTCTTTTTCATATACTTTCTAACGCATTTGTCAACCGAGTTGGATGATTCTTTTTTGTTTGGAAGAGTATCTTTTCTAAACTGGTCCCGTTTTTTCTAGCCAGGTCTAGTTTTAAGTACATCCCTAGATACCTACCTTCCCGTTTTTACTAAAAATGGATAGTTGCATACTTAACGTAACATTCCAACTCTTAAAATGGTGTCGCACTAACATTAAGAACCACAAGCGTGTTTCTGATAGTTGTCTTGCCTTTGATTTAGTTGCCTCGTCTGAAGTCAGAGCAACAGAAAGACTTCAAAATAAATAGAAACATTACAAAGTAAACAAGTAAAGTATTTCGAAGTCGGTAGTATTTTTTGTAAAAGTTTTTTTATTTTTCACTTTGTAGTGGCGATGCGGTGATACCTCACAACTAAATTATCATTATTCCGATAATGAGTGGTTGCGCTATTTGCCGTTAAGGAGTTACTTTGTGTGAATTCGTAGTCCAAGTCCAGACCAGCTCATCTACATTGCTTTGGGATTGACGTAAACCTGACAATATCCAACTTTACTACATTTAAAGTTGAGGAGATCACTGGTTTATCTATGAAGTTCAACGTCGAATGTAAACTCATGATAGCTTTAACCAAACCCAACGCAAAAAGAATCATGAAGATCAGTTTATAAACAATACAGTTATATCCGAATAGGTAGGTATATAACCTCAAAACCATGGTTGACTTGTACCTACACATCTGCGTACCCCTTCACAGCGTACCGGCGTGATGTTGTGTTATGAACTGGTGTAAACAATAAAAAGTCATGCGATTTCAGAAATTCCGGGAGATTTGCTAATTTATTGAAGAGTTCCGTTACCTATCTTCGAACTTCTGCATCAAATCTTCACTAAATTGAAATGGGACCAGTCCGGGAAAATACGCGTCCAAACAAAAATAGAATCATCAAAATCGGTTGACAATTGGCGAAAATATCGCTGAATCAATATACAAAAAAAAAACAGTCAAATTGAGAACCTCCTCCGTTTCTTGAAGTCGGTTAAAAATATATAAGTAGTGTAAAAATCTTTAGTCTAAAACTCTAGATCGGTATCCCTGTGTCAAGGATTAGGTACATGTATTTTGATAAGGATTATTTCATCAGGAACTCCCCGACTAAATAATAGGTAGGTAATAATATTATTATGTATTCAACCAATTTGACCCCGTGTTATTGAAAAGCGCAAAAGAAAGAAATTCAATTTTGTTGATTCATTGAAATTGACGAGCACAAGTGACTCGTGTATTTAATATAAGATACTCGTACGAAACCTGCAAAGTTTTAATATATAAAAAATAGTAGTCCGCCGGTGTCAGAAGTAGGGTAAAAGCTTCCGGTGGTAAGGGGTCCACTCCAGAGACAGGCAATTTTTCACAATAGATACGAGTCGTATCTAGGTGTAGGCCTTCTGCATGAGACCCTTGATTCAAATGCATAACGACAGCTACAATGGCGATAGTTAACGACAATCGATAGGCAAAAACAATGACAGCCGAGTCCACATTCCAATTGTCACCGTCAACCTTAATTTTTCGGGCGTAAAAGTAATCGAAGGACTTTTGCGGTAGTACCTACATAATTCTGGACATAAAAGTCTTTTATAATGCGCACAGCAAAGGAGTGGAACTCTCTGCCTGCGTCTGTGTATCCGAACGCATACAACCCTAATCTCTTCAAAATTAGAGTGAACAGGCTTCTTCTGGGTAAGCTCGCTCCATCGTCCATCGTGTCTCTGTCATCTATGACCTAGACTAGAGTCAAGAGTAAATCCATATAAAAAAAACAAAAAACTTACCCAGCTTCTTCCAAAAAGATCTCAATCGAAACAGAATGATGTCCATTCGTCCATCGAACTCCTCGCGGTTCAGCATCTCCTTGATAAGGGCAGGGTCGTTCAGGACGATAGTAGGAACAGGTCCCATGTAGCAGCCGATGACCTTCGTCTTGTACCTCTCTCCAATCTTGCGGAAAGCCGTCGCGAGGTCCTTGAACTCGTGAGCCAGAACGATCCAGAATGCACCGTATATTGGCAGGCTTGGAGGACCTGGGTAAAAGAAAATAACTATCATCAATATAGGTATTATTTTGAGTAGATGGCCCGTTTAAATAGCTACTAAGGTTATTTCTAAAGGTTTTGTTGCTTTACCACTTAACAAGAGTCCAAGATTTTCAAGCAAGGACTCATGCCGTCCACGTCTTGAAGAAAATCAAGATGTGGACGGCTAACGAGAGTTGGTGAGACCTGCCGTCCTATCCTATCGTCCCCCTATCGGTCCAATGCCATCATAATTCTGTTGTGAAAAAGGGATAGTGATATGTGATTTGTGTAGCTCCGTCTCCCTTCCACACCGAAATCATGGTGGTTTTAAGACATAATGCTCATAGGCTTGCTACGTAAAATACATAATAGTCTTTATCTATATAAAATACTGGTATTCAGCTGAATCCGGTTTGACTGGAAGCTGACCCCAATATAGTTGGGAAAGGCTAGGCAGGTGATGAGTCTTTATGAAACAATAAATAACAGTACGTCGAAACATGGAATAGGTACATGAAACACGAACGTTTTTAATTTCATTTTGCTTATTTTTTGCCTAATGTAATACGACGATTACGAGAAATGGGCTAAAATAACTATCGAATAGGTACTCTTATTAAATCCTAGACTAAATCGCAGCAGACCGCAAAAGACTGGCCCACATTGGCAAAAAGCAGAATTGTTGGGAGTTGCAGAATTGTTCTAAAGAGTTACCACGGCCCTGGAACACAAAGGGCATTTGGAGTATCATGGGAGGGTTTTACGTCCGGTTTTAATAACGTATCTACCTTTTACCAACTGTCAAATTAGCCACCAACAGTAGCTGAAACGTCATGTTTGAAAGGCATTTTTTTATTGAAAAATAAGTAAAGTTAATAAACAGTTAATTTGACAGTTGGCCGGAGCGTGAGGGGTTTGTTGATTTACCCCCAAAAACTCACCCACTGCAGGGGTAGGTAAAATCCTACTGTAGGGCAATGTAAGGGGTTGGACTTCAAGATTCTAAGAAGCTTTTTCGAGCTTCACTGATTACCTACATTTCTTTTTGAGCATGTTAATCGAATAGCTTTTAATTCGCCTTGAAAGTTTTTAACCTTATATTAATAAGGTTTAAAAAAAAAATTTTTTTCAAGTTTTTAAAAAAAATTGAACTTGAACCTATTAAGGTTCAAGTTCAATTTTTTTGTTTCTAAAAATCTAAGTACTTAATTGATTTTATTTCAATAAAAAAAAAAACAAAAAACTAAGGTTTCCAATTAAATTTTTGCAAAATTAAATACCTATTAAGTAATGAGACGTAAATATTTATTGAATTAATTTTTTGCAAGTCTAATGTTTTTGCAATTAATTGAAATCAGTTTTGCATCGATATGCAAGGCACCTGCAAATTACATAACGGTCAGGAAATTTCCGTATTAAGAGTGAAGTAATAGCAAACAATATATCAATGTAAACGTTTCACGTAGGTTCTATAACCAGCTGTGTATGGTATCTTCTGTATCTATTTGTATACCAATATAATGTGACACGCACTCGTGCAAAAAAAAAA
>NDFZ01000422.1:0-10921 GCA_002192655.3 Mamestra configurata | reverse complement strand
GAAATCGGCACAGTAGTTTTTGAGTTTGTTCATTACAAACATACACACACACAAAAATACCAAATTTTCATCTTTAAAATATTAGTGTAGATGTAGACTACCCCGTATCATGATCAGACCCCGGTCGAGTTGGATTGCAGTCCAATGGGACTAAGATATCAAAGGATCAGAGGAACTGAGTTTCGCGAATGAATTTGGCTTTTGCCCGCAACTTCGTACGCGCATATCCCGTATTTTTTTCCGTTCCCGTAGGAATTTCCCGTTCCCGTATAGCATTTGACATGAATGTGTCTATCATATACAAAAATAATTTTCTAAATCCGACTGGTAGTTCCAGAGATTAGCGCGTTCAAACAAACAAACTTTTTTACAACGAATAACTCACTTATCACATATCGATAGACGTTACCCAGAAATCATAAGCTAAACCCCAACCCGTCTCTTACCGCTGACATAATTTAACCCTCAAAGGTCAAGACCAAGGTCACTGACCATCACAAATGATATGATACCGCGCGATATAAAAACAAATGATGTTCAATAAAGCCCATTTTGTTGAACATTTTATTAGCCGGTACAGTACTGTAGGATACGTCACATAAATATCTCTTTGGATACCGCAGTGCGGAAGTTTAGTACTTGTCTTTGCTTTTCTGCAAGAATTAAAAGTGGTTTGAACTAACTGTTTGTTAAAACCACATTTTAGTTAGTCGTGGTTTGTTTAACTGACTGCGAAAATGTTTAGAATTTTACTGTTTTTGTGTGTTTTAAGGCCAACTTCTAGTTTATTTGAATTATCTATATGCAATTATAGCAGTATACCTATTAATAATCCGGTAGCTTATTCAAATTCAGATGTTTTAAATGGAACTCTATTAGGCCTGACAAAAATTCAAAAGAAAAGAGGAATTAACTATACACGGTGCTATTTTAGTCGTCTTACTAAGGTAGCCTACTTAATGTACTTACTCGACATAAACTATCTCTAAGCGCTATTTTTTTTAAATAATCCATTAAGCTAATAGGTAGGATAAAAATAAATAATGCATTAGAAATTTGAAACACCTGTTAATAAAGTTTACGTACAAAACAATGTCGCCGTTCCATTCCGCGCCGTCCTTGGAATACAAGGCTCGGATTGCGCTCGCTACAGGATGTTTCAAACTACATCATGCGTCATAATAATGAATAATATTTAAATTATTTTAATAATTCTAATGCTCATTAATATCTTTTTTTATGAATGTGTAGTTGTCATTGCATAGATAAAGTGGACTGCCGTTGTAAGACGACAAAAATGGCACTACGTATATGTCCCAATACGGTTGAAAATAAAATGCACCGCGGCCACGCAGCTTGTTTAATTTTCAAGCATAAAATACATTTAAAAAAATACATTAGTAATGTAAGTCATAGATGACAGAGACAAAGTCGACGATGGAGCGAGCTTACCCAGAAGAAGCCTGTTCACTCAAATTTTGAACAGATTAGGGTTGTATGCGTTCGGAAACAGACGCAGGCAGAGTTCCACTCCTTTGCTGTGGCTTCGGACTCTCTGTGACGGATCTGAATGAAAATTGACCCAGTGATAGATTAGTCTAGAATAGCCTAGGGGTAATTTCTGACATCCTCGTGGGCAAAGTTAGTCATTCATATTTTAAACCAAAGACCTGAATTCCCAAATTGATTTTTCGCCTCCATTGTCAAGGCTTTCATTCTTCGGTAAAGTCTCCGAGCGTAGTCCGATTCAGCCCCAAATTACTCCACGCTACAGATGTTTGATTAATTCCACCCCCGACGGGGGCGAATTAATAAAATTTCGCAGCTTTTGTTCAAGCTGACAACCCCAAAGGGTTGTTTTATTATCTGTTGCTCGAGCGACGCCAGGAGTAATTACACTATTGTTGCTTTTAGTAGAGTAAAAATCATAGAACACGGAAGCAGAAACTAGATACGACCACAAGTATCAGATGTCAGTCATAGTCAGGTCTTAGGGTATTTGACTCACGACTATCAAAAATCTACACCAATGAATACTTATTTGAAATAAGTTACTAAATAAGTATAGTTTGTGAATAAAATCGGTACCTNATGACAAAAATTCAAAAGAAAAGAGGAATTAACTATACACGGTGCTATTTTAGTCGTCTTACTAAGGTAGCCTACTTAATGTACTTACTCGACATAAACTATCTCTAAGCGCTATTTTTTTTAAATAATCCATTAAGCTAATAGGTAGGATAAAAATAAATAATGCATTAGAAATTTGAAACACCTGTTAATAAAGTTTACGTACAAAACAATGTCGCCGTTCCATTCCGCGCCGTCCTTGGAATACAAGGCTCGGATTGCGCTCGCTACAGGATGTTTCAAACTACATCATGCGTCATAATAATGAATAATATTTAAATTATTTTAATAATTCTAATGCTCATTAATATCTTTTTTTATGAATGTGTAGTTGTCATTGCATAGATAAAGTGGACTGCCGTTGTAAGACGACAAAAATGGCACTACGTATATGTCCCAATACGGTTGAAAATAAAATGCACCGCGGCCACGCAGCTTGCTTAACTTTCAAGCTAAAATACATTTTGAAAAATACATTAGTAATGACTTGGTATGTATATAACCTTCAGGTATGTATTCGAATTTTTTCAGCTTTCTACGACCAGTGATTTCGGCTGTGTGTTGTTTGTCAGTCGCTCAGTCGTATAAGTGTATATTAATTTATTAATACGAATGTTTTTGAATGAATGGATGTTTGTTGTTCAATCACGCCAGAACGGCAATTTTTTTTATTTAATATAGGTTTGCTCTTGAATCTAGTCTAGGTCATAGATGACAGAGACAAAGTCGACGATGGAGCAAGCTTACCCAGAAGAAGCCTGTTCACTCAAATTTTGAAGAGATTAGGGTTGTATGCGTTCGGAAACACAGACGCAGGCAGAGAGTTCCACTCCTTTGCTGTGGCTTCGGACTCTCTGTGATGGATCTGAATGAAAATTGACCCAGTGATAGATTATTCTAGAATAGCCTAGGGGTAATTTCTGACATTCTCGTGGGCAAAGTTAGTCATTCATATTTTAAACCAAAGACCTGAATTCCCAAATTCATTTTTCGCCTCCATTGTCAAGGCTTTCATTCTCCGGTAAAGTCTCCGAGCGTAGTCCGATTCAGCCCCAAATTACTCCACGCTACAGATGTTTGATTAATTCCACCCCCGACGGGGGCGAATTAATAAAATTTCGCAGCTTTTGTTCAAGCTGACAACCCCAAAGGGTTGTTTTATTATCTGTTGCTCGAGCGACGCCAGGAGTAATTACACTATTGTTGCTTTTAGTAGAGTAAAAATCATAGAACACGGAAGCAGAAACTAGATACGACCACAAGTATCAGATGTCAGTCATAGTCAGGTCTTAGGGTATTTGACTCACGACTATCAAAAATCTACACCAATGAATACTTATTTGAAATAAGTTACTAAATAAGTATAGTTTGTGAATAAAATCGGTACCTTTTTTATGTTTTTTTTTTTAAACGTTGCCCCACACTGGGAATTTCTCCTGCATCGTGGTGTGGTGGGTGCGTTTACAAACAAATAAACTCACATACACAAACAGCCAGACCCGGAACAACTATCTAATAAGCCATAAACATATTGGTTCCGTGCCGGGATCGAACCCGTGACCCACAGCGCAGCAGTCAATCGCTCAACCACTGCACCAATATTATATCGTCTAGTATTTATTCTTCTATATCGTAGTCAAGCAATACATCGTTTGTACTGGATTACGCCAGTAAATAGTTTATTGACTTGCGAGTGACGTTGCAAGGAATGAGTATTGTCGCTGTTTATCATCGATTTGAAAACACAACTCCAAATTTCTTTTGAAATTTTGAAATGTATGTATTTTTTTAACGTCTGGTCTTTTTTACAGGTTTCGAGAAATGTTATAAATACCCTATTGTAATGGGCCGTCAATTTCTATGAGTTTGTAGCGGCATCAATGCCGCCACATGAAAAACTAAGAAGCGGAATTCNCGAGAAATGTTATAAATACCCTATTGTAATGGGCCGTCAATTTCTATGAGTTTGTAGCGGCATCAGTGCCGCCACATGAAAAACTAAGAAGCGGAATTCGTACGGCAACAAAAAGAACCGCAACACCATCTGTCCTGTCAGCGACGAACTACCAACGAAATCTTGCATCGCGCAAGCAAAGTTCTCCGTGCGATTTGAACATATACAACAGTCCAAATATCAACTATCGGGCAGTTGCCCACCAGACATAACAACCGTCTGGTCGGAGGATCCTCCCTTTTCAATGGAGGTTTGCGGGACTTACTACTCTCTGTACCGCTTACATATATGTACTCATTAAGTTGAAGGTAAAAATGCATTGAAAATGCCATATCTAGTAGTGGCGTCTCATTGGTCTNATCCTCCCTTTTCAATGGAGGTTTGCGGGACTTACTACTCTCTGTACCGCTTACATATATGTACTTGAAGGTAAAAATGCATTGAAAATGCCATATCTAGTAGTGGCGTCTCATTGGTCCGTGGAAAAAATGTATGAGGAACGTAAATTAAAAATACTTTGTGCTTCCTTTGTTTTTTGAAGAGTTGTTGTTACATTTTAAGTTGGTTTATCGTAGTTTTTGCTGCGATACGGGAATCGTGTAGTAATTGAAATGGAATGAGATTTATAACTAATCGCAATAATATCGGAGAGTCAATTTTGAATGAGGATAGCAATAACTGCAGGCCATTCATAAATATTCAAGATAGTTGATTTCTGTATTTGTTTTGCCTCAAATAAATATTATTTGTTTGTTCATCATCATCATCATCATATCAGCCGGAAGATGTACACTGCTGGACATAGGCCTCCCCAAAGAGGGGGTGTTTGCCATAATCGCCACGCTTGGCAGGCGGATTAGCGATCGCAGTGTAGCTCTTGTCCTTTAGTCGCCTCTTACGACACCCACGGGAAGTCATGGGATGGTGCTATTCTCTTACGTCCGACACCATACAGAACACATACCAAGGGAACATACTACATACATACCGGGATAAAATAATATAGGTACCTCAAGGTCAAATATCATCCTGATCCGTTCAGCCGTTCTGACGTGATTGAGTAATAGACATACACCCAACCAAATATTTGAATTTATAATGCCCATCCAATCAAATAATATGCGAAGGAGCATGAATCTTATTTGATCTAGTTTACTTAACTTTAGTGTTACAAGGCGTTTCATCCACATGAACCGAATAAATACTCTAACATTTAAAAGTCATGCGTTCAATTATAGAAACGTTAAATGATTAATGATATTTATTTTGTTAGTTGGTTAAACATAACACTTTTACACGTCAATATTTATGGGTAATTTTGAACTAGATGAGGCCGGTGTTTCCTAGCTGACTACCTTGAGAAGAAACTCCGAAACAAACTCAGAGGTCAAAGTCTCTTTTAAAGTCCATACAATCGTACTGATCAAATATATAAGAACCATGTAGGTTAATGTCTGAAGTGGTATTTTGAGGAAAGTACCACACAGATTTGAGTAGCAAGCATTTGTCACGTTCGAATTGAAATCATTAGAATTTGCGCTGCTAGCTAAGTTCGTATCAATTTACAAAAGAGGCCTAACAAAATCGTTGCCAAAGCCTGAACCAATACTGGCCATCTGAAATAATCCTTAAAAAAGAAACAAAAATAAATAAAGTGCTGGCTGGAACAGATACTGTTGAAAGGTTAAACTTTTTCCTGGGGCGTTGTACAACTTTTTAATTGATGTTATTGCAACATTTTGTTCGAAAAACATATTGTTATTCATTTTATTGTAGAGGAACTTTTAAATTAATTTGTTATACAAGTTTGGTGGGATGACGGTAATCTTTTATATTTAATAGATATGATTGTGGGATAAATATATTTAAATGCTTTAAGCCTTCAGCTGATTTCTAACTTTATTTTACTTCGAATTTATTTGCCAAATCCGTTTAATGTTTGAGCCATGATTGACTAGCACACACTCACATTTATAAAATTCAAAAGAAAACGTATTATAAGACCAACTAAAGTCTACAAACATCTTAAATATTAACCAAGAGCCATTCACATTGAAGATTATCCCCCAAAGATAGATTATAATACTGAAATGAACGTTTTAAATAAATATAACATCGCCATTCAATCATATGATCAAAAGCATTTGCTTAAAAGAGTCTAGAGATTTCTCTGAATGGCGCCATTTTATTTTTATTTAAAAGCCTTCTTCATCATACTTTTGATTCTTAATTGTAAGATTTGTTGATTAAACGCCTGAGAGATCTAAGAAGAGATCCGTGAGAAAAAACGTACCCTTATAAGAAACGATTATTTCCAAATATAATTATATACTCATACTAATTTACAAGCAAGGTTTGCAGTCGCATCCCAGTTGCAATCTATCAAAAATGTATGAAAAATGAGGCTTCTCTTCTTTGAGTTGTATTGGATCACTATTTAGTTTATTATTCGTTATTGGTTGGTTATTTTATTGGCTATCATTAAGGAATTTTAGTTTAAGTTTATAATTTGTATGCATTTCAGTCTATGTCAGTCAATACTTTTTTAGGGTTCCGTACCCGAAGTACCAACGGGAGCCTATTACTAAGCCTCCGCTGTCCGTCCGTCCATCTCANTCATTTTATTGTAGAGGAACTTTTAAATTAATTTGTTATACAAGTTTGGTGGGATGACGGTAATCTTTTATATTTAATAGATATGATTGTGGGATAAATATATTTAAATGCTTTAAGCCTTCAGCTGATTTCTAACTTTATTTTACTTCGAATTTATTTGCCAAATCCGTTTAATGTTAGAGCCATGATTGACTAGCACACACTCACATTTATAAAATTCAAAAGAAAACGTATTAGGTATAAGACCAACTAAAGTCTACAAACATCTTAAATATTAACCAAGAGCCATCCACATTGAAGATTATCCCCCAAAGATAGATTATAATACTGAAATGAACGTTTTAAATAAGTATAACATCGCCATTCAATCATATGATCAAAAGCATTTGCTTAAAAGAGTCTAGAGATTTCTCTGAATGGCGCCATTTTATTTTTATTTAAAAGCCTTCTTCATCATACTTTTGATTCTTAATTGTAAGATTTGTTGATTAAACGCCTGAGAGATCTAAGAAGAGATCCGTGAGAAAAAACGTACCCTTATAAGAAACGATTATTTCCAAATATAATTATATACTCATACTAATTTACAAGCAAGGTTTGCAGTCGCATCCCAGTTGCAATCTATCAAAAATGTATGAAAAATGAGGCTTCTCTTCTTTGAGTTGTATTGGATCACTATTTAGTTTATTATTCGTTATTGGTTGGTTATTTTATTGGCTATCATTAAGGAATTTTAGTTTAAGTTTATAATTTGTATGCATTTCAGTCTATGTCAGTCAATACTTTTTTAGGGTTCCGTACCCGAAGTACCAACGGGAGCCTATTACTAAGCCTCCGCTGTCCGTCCGTCCATCTCAAGAACCGCAACAGGTACACAGTTGAAATTTTCACAGATTTCAATTGCCGCTATAACAACAAATAAAATAATTAAATTAAATTAAAAATGAAAGTGGGCTCCTATAAAAGAAACATGTTTTTTTCGGATTATGGTACGGAACCATTTGTGTAAGAGTCCGACTCACACTTGGCCGGTTATCTTTCTTTCTTTGTTATTTTTCTTTGGCATTAAGGTTCATACACACATTAAAGAAATTGACCAAGACGCGGCAGTGTACTTGACGTGACTGACGTGTGGCCCTATGAATTATTAATAATAATTNGTTATTTTTCTTTGGCATTAAGGTTCATACACACATTAAAGAAATTGACCAAGACGCGGCAGTGTGCTTGACGTGACTGACGTGTGGCCCTATGAATTATTAATAATAATTAGCTATAACACTAGGAAGTGGTGACGGGCGGGTTTTGGGGGTCTGTCTTTATGTAGAACTTTGACGTTCAAAAAGTGCTGGCACTCAGCCTAATTTGAATAAATGACTTTTGATTGATTGATTGATATATTAAACTATATTTTTTGATGTGTCTGGCGTCGCAACGTGGATGTGGCTGATGTGTGTTCGCTGCCTTTATTGTACGGAACCTTCAGACATTAGATATAAATTTGCAAGGGACTGTATGATTGTTTATTTTCAATATATTTTTCTTAGAATTGCTTCAGGCATTTGAGACGGAGTTTTGTTTGAATTAGTAACAGGTAGTAATTATAAGTACGCGAAAGGTAAATAATCTTTCTAGAAATTGTTTGCTGAGAATATGGCAGATACCAATCCCTTTTAAATTACTTTGAAATGGGTAACTGGTTTTTAGTTTAAAACTTTTTACAAAAAAATACAACCGACTTCACGACCAAATCATTTATTTTTATATGGAAGTCGGTTGTATTTTTTTTGTAAAGATATTTTGTTTTTAATTTTAATTCTTTAGTTGTACCCCACACCTAACAACACTACTAGAAAGCCACAGGAAAGCAAAATACGCAATTTCGTTTACTTGGATGACATATTTTTTCCAGCTATTTTTATTTAAGAACCAAACTACTAAACCGATTATGATGAAATTTCTATGGGACCAGCCAAAAAGTATATTCCTTCACTAAAAACAGATTTTTTCAAATTGGTTCATAAATGACGGAGTTGTAGCAAACATAAAATAGAATAGAGAACCTCCTTTTTTTGAAATCATTTAAATATATATATTTGTACAGCGACTACTTCAAAAGAATAGGATGTTGAATAATATCCCTTTTACTTAGATGCCTTTTCAAGGGCCACCTATTCATTAGGTTGTAGAGGTGTGGCGGGTTTGTCCCAAAAATACCCTATTTTTGGGACAAGCCCGCCACACTATTTCCAACCACAGATAATCCTGAGAGCTAGAAACAGCAGTGGAGTCCACATATTATATCGATCGGTAATAGGAGCATTTGACATTGCGTCTTTAAACCACGCAACGAGGCCTGTCTTTAGTCGAAAGCTAACTTTCCAATAATGAAAAAACCACCGACAAAAAAAAAATTGCGTCTTCGCCTCGGGAGACCGCAAATTTTTGTAATTACATACTAAGTATAGAAGCGGTCCTCCGTCATGATGACGCTTGGCCCAAAGAATCGTACCTATATTAAACTAAGAGGATCAATACATTTCATTTTTTACTTTTTAATGTTTTTTTGTCGGGGGTTTTTTAAATTTTTGATTTAATTTTTATTTCATGCTTTTTAAACTTAATTTACCTTTACCTTGTTAGGTCCTAGGTACCAGTCATCACTCCACTTTCCTAATCAATCTAGGGCATTGATTAGACAAATAATATGAGTGTAGACATACATAACATACATACAAATCTTTTTATTTTCATTTTGTTAGTTTAATTCCTCATTCCCAGTCAGTATAGTGTACATTATTCTACTAGTCAATCCCTTTCATTTGATACCCATATTGAGGAAGTTGTGAAAAAATATAGACAATTCGCCATTTTGTGGTGGCGGCCATCTTGGACCGATTTTCATGAAACATAGCTTAAGAACACTCCCGACTAATTCACCTTTCAAACAAAAAAAAACAAAATCAAATTCGGTTCATCCGTTCGAAAGCTACGATGCCACAGACAGACACACACACACATATACAGACATTTCNACAAAATCAAAATCGGTTCATCCGTTCGAGAGCTACGATGCCACAGACAGACACACACACACACATACATAGACACTTGAACCTTATAACACCCCGTCGTTTTTGCGTCGGGGGTTAAAAACAGAAAAATACAAATCGAAACTAAGTTTGTGTTTAAGAGTTGTGTAACTATTTTTGGATATAGTATATTCTATTTATCTGCTCCTAAATAAACAACAGAATCAGATTAACTATTAAACCTCCTTCCTATTCACCTTACACGACATAAGCACGTAATCCTATTCCCCTAGTACTATAATAGTTTGTTCTCTGCTGCAGTATTCAAATTGAACAAAAACCATAGGAAGATTTAGTACTATCGTTATATCTGATGGTTCTTGCAGGCTCTAATTTAAGCCTATGAGGTCCTGGTAACTGTTACTTGGACTTGGTTTTGTGTTACTTCACAGTGTATTTTTTACATAAGTAGTACCTATGCGCGAAACAAACAGAATTTGAATTAAAAATTTCGAGGTTTTTTATCTACAAACTTTATGAATAAGTTGAAATTCCATTATCATTGGCGGTCCATACTCTTTTGTGCTTTTTTAATACTAATGCCCAATTTTGCAAATTATCTCTTAAGATAATTTGCAAAATTGGGCATTAGTATTAAATTTGTGTATCTTAATACACAAATTTTAATGCAAATATTTGTAATTTTAACAGGCTTTTCTTGAACATGCCTTGTAAATTACTAGGTATGAGTCTTATCTCACAACTTAATTTTACCAGACTGCGCGACGCATAGGAGTGGTAATGTGTTTATCTGCCTATGTATGTATGTTTAAATCACCGTTTAGTATCTATAACGATTTAAAGTTGGTTAGTAATGATTTTCACTTATAGTCTTTTAGACAGAACTTATATTTTAATAGTATCTCCATCCGATTGAGCAAAATGTTGCATATCTACATTTGTTTTGTCCAGCCACCAAAGTCTTCGAAAACGCAACCTTAAGTACAAAATATTATAGTAATGTGAAGAAGGAAACTTGCGGATAATATCCGCATTCGTAGGTCCGTAATACAGAATTAGTTGTGAAAAGCAACGCGTCGCATTTATCATTGGTAAGTTAGCGGGTTAACATTCGAGAAGTTTTTACTTAAGCTTCTAGGGATGGGACACTAATGCTGTTTGCGGATAT
>NDFZ01000421.1:0-10920 GCA_002192655.3 Mamestra configurata | reverse complement strand
CATTTGATACTTACTGTCTTTCGCTGGATTTAGCAATGTGTAATTTTTGATAGTCTTTAGTTTGAGCAGAATAACTATTTTTCATATTTTCTTGACGGTAATATAATTAAATAACAGACATAATTTTGACACAGCAAAGCGAATTCTACATTCAACCTATTTATAAACCAGTCTTTATAATACTGAAACCTTGTCACAGAATCAATGAATGCTTACAAAAGTTCAACGAACCGCCTATACAATCTTTCCCATCTGAACCAAAAATACAACCGACTGTATCTCAGTAGCTTATCAAGCCTCGCAAATTGCAAGAGTCAACAGGGCGAGCGAGTTATTTATTTAAGCCACCTGTTACTACTAAAGTGATATATTAACTTGCCTCTTTATTGCACTCCGTTAACTTTTTTAGTGTTTACTTGCACTGCAGTGTAATGTAACTAAAACGTGACGGCGCATTTGTATATGATGAAGAACTGAATTGCTGTTTGCTGAACTGGTGAGCTGAGTTTTGAGTTTCAACTCATACATTTAAGTAAACAGCAATAGGCAGATTGATGAAAAGTCTAACCGACTTCTGACTGGAAAATAATGCCCTGTTGCAATTAGTCCACCAGTGTATGGTACACTGGTGGACTATTGTATTAGACTATTGTACATACAGTTTTAAATAAATAAATAAAATTTGAACACTGGAAGGTCTACAAAGTTATCATAGTTATCCCTAGTTAGCCTCAGCTATTTCAAGAAGGCTATAAACAGTAGATAATCCATAATCGTTGAATATAACAACCAAGCTAGCCATATGTAATAAACACAGCAAGTGCAAAACCCTGTAAAAGGCTGTTTAAAAATTCCATCACAAAGCCAACTTATCTAATCGCCCCAAGCGCCAAAAATTGCGAAACATCAACACACCCCAAACGCAGACAAAAATATTTCCTGCAAAATTGAATTAGGGAAAATTTGCAAAACAACCGTCTAATCTAACAGCCAGCCGAATTCTAATTAAACAAATTAGTTACCAGAGTGTTGTACGATCTGGCGACAAATTCAAAGTTTTGAAAAGTACGGACTTTACGTACGTGAGTAATTTACTAATGCACCGACGTCGCACTTTCGTATCGTAGTGGAAATGAAATGAGGTGGGCCGCGATTGGGAGCGGCGGAGAGGGCGCGATAGCGATTAATGGGAAAGATTTATTGCATAAGGCCGGTGCGACGCCCTAATCTTTTTGGGACGTGGATTCACTTACTGCAGTGAAATTAGATTATAATATTCTAATACTTACTAGATAAAACAGTCATAATCTCCAGGTTGAACATAATAATTATTATTATTGATTCCCGCCCCAAAGGTTCCATAAATAGGTACCTACTCGTGAATAAGTAGTCTACACACAATCCACAGACAACCCTTTGCTAGATTAAGCAGATATTTCCGAATATCTTGGTATTAGGTACAGACAGTACTTTCTATATTTTTCTTTACCTCTAATCTCTCTTAAGGTTTATTTGCCCATATCTTACCTATTCTACTGCTGCTATAAATATAAGTTAATTACAAATAAATAAATCTCAGAATAAAGAGACAGTTGCATCTATACGAGTACTAAAATTAGATCGTGAATTGAAGTGGCAGCATTTTTCGCATTTTTTCACAGATCCGCTCACATTGAAC
The DNA here is from genome assembly GCA_002192655.3 of Mamestra configurata. Lineage (NCBI taxonomy): Eukaryota > Metazoa > Arthropoda > Insecta > Lepidoptera > Noctuidae > Mamestra > Mamestra configurata. Next base: position 9,242 of record NDFZ01000421.1, on the reverse strand, counting down.
TCCGCTATCCTCCTATCTGCGTCCTAACCCGAACTCCTCACCACCCAGAGCGAAGCGCACCTCTCTCATCATATTTGCAGCTTTCATTACAGATATTAAAAACTATGCAGTCTGGATCCGATTCATTAATACGGAAGAATGCAAAATGCTATAATACCCAGTACGGCTTTTTTATTTACTCCAACAATGTAAACATAAGTGGGGATTTCTGTATCTTTTTATTCTCTTTGAGCATGGAGTGGAGTTTTACCCTCATTAGAAATTGAGCTTTGAAGAGGTTTTTTTAATATTGTGTATGCATTTACATGCGAGAAGACACATATGCGATGTTTATGACGTGAGGAATGACCATGCAACAGGCGCGTTATCGTCGACAGTTCCATCTTTACAGAATTATTTGAACAATTTCTACAAAACGTGTTGCTGCATTATCCCATTGTCGTATCGCACCATCGTCTGCAGGAGGCTTTAGGTGCATAATAATGGACAGGTTTACTTACTTTTGCAACATATTATTTTTTGAGCCTAACAATTAAAAGAGAGTTTAGTTAATTACCCCATCTTCGCTAGAATTACTGCTTCGCAGAAGGAGGTGCCCGGTGACCCCAAGCCTCCTCGCTCCGGACCATGGATTTAACCAAGGCCGGACGCGAGAGGTCGCCACCGTCGATCGCCTCGACGNCGCGTTATCGTCGACAGTTCCATCTTTACAGAATTATTTGAACAATTTCTACAAAACGTGTTGCTGCATTATCCCATTGTCGTATCGCACCATCGTCTGCAGGAGGCTTTAGGTGCATAATAATGGACAGGTTTACTTACTTTTGCAACATATTATTTTTTGAGCCTAACAATTAAAAGAGAGTTTAGTTAATTACCCCATCTTCGCTAGAATTACTGCTTCGCAGAAGGAGGTGCCCGGTGACCCCAAGCCTCCTCGCTCCGGACCATGGATTTAACCAAGGCCGGACGCGAGAGGTCGCCACCGTCGATCGCCTCGACGAGAACACGGCGGTGCTCAGCCCAAGCAGGGCAGACCTCCACCATATGCTCCACCGTGTCCTCCAGCGATCCTCACACTGCTGCCACCAGGGCGTGTCCTCCCGTTTAATCCGAAACAGGTACCTCCCAAAGCGGTGTCCGGTGAGTGCCGTGGCGCCTCTCCAGCCACTCCCCAAAGAGCGGCCTTACCGCCGCAATTGTAGCGTGTCCATTAAAAAAAAAAAAAAATACCCTAGTAACACGTTTCTGTTTTCTGCTTATTTATATTTCGTTAAACTTTCAGGTTTCCTTCGATGTTAACAGCAGCGCTTGTTTTTCATTAAACAGATTTCCTGAGAAATGATACGAAATATTCAACGCAATTAACCCTTACTCAATTGATTGAACGTAATATTTCTGTCGTGTCGGTTTCCGTACGTCCGAATTAAAAACGGAACCCATATAGGATCACTTTTATGTCTATCCGTCTGTTACAGCCAATTTGCTCCAAATCTCTTAAGCTCAAATGTGGTGAGCATATATAATATTTGTGATACAAACACGAACGTGTAACGTTAATTAATAATCCTCCATCTAAATAAAATATATGCAAATAATGAATCCGATACTGGAAATAATTATTTACTTATAGATTACTAGCTCCCGCGGGTTCGTCGCCTGAAATTCGCATCCTATGTCCTATTTCCTATTCTAGGACATGGTCTACCTGTATGCCAAGTTTCATCTAAATCCGTCCAGTCGTTAAGACGTGAAAAGGTGGCAAACAAACCCAATTTAGCATTTATAGTTTACGAGCTGTGCCCGTGGCTTCGCTCCCGTCACCTCCCGTCAACCGTTACCCTACATACCTACCCTACCCTACTTTCCTACCCTACCTACATACCTATTTTTTTGTTTGTTTTTAAACTTTCCCTGTAATCTGGCGAACAAAACAAAAAAAGAATTAGCCAAATAGGTCAAGCCGTTCTCAAGCTATACCGTGACCAGGAGAAATAGGGGTTCATTTTTACATATATAGATAGTAAGGATATGAAAATTTATAGATAAAATAACATATTAAAATTCTCAATATTGTGCAGATTCGTTAACATGGTAGATGACACATTCATCCCACGGAACCCTCACCATTTACTGTTATAATTAACTTTCATATCAACCACAACTAGTCATAAAATCAGCGCACCATTGCAGAAATATTTAATAATGTCCTATGCACCATTCACCAAAATTTCCAATCAAACGCAGTGACTATGTACAAAGGAAACTGTAAAATTAAAGTTAGTGTATATTATTATATAGATATAGAAAACTATAAAATCGAAACGCAGCCGACAACATTTTAATTAATGTATTACAAGTTGTCAACGTCAAACACTCCTAGGGTTGTCATTTTAAGTTAGCATGGTTAGGCTGTGGCAAAAATGCCCAAAATGTGGCTCCGTAGGACGATCTACAGTGAAGTAGATAGACAAAGTCGAACTAGTTGATTTATTTACTACTAGTGGCCCGACCCGGGTTCGCCCGGATGTTTTTCTTTTTTTAAATATTTACTTTCATAAGAACCTTCTCCTGATAATAACAAACACAACAAAAAAAAAATATACTGGTTGATTCATTTTTATTTATACTGGTGTACTTTCTGTATTTTTTTTAAATAAGTAATTTAACTCACACACTGATCCATTGTTGTTAATTATATTGTAAATATGTGAGTACCATGTCCCTTGCTAGCAAACTTAATTTTACCTCTGCTGGTATTTCTTTGTAGGTACACCTATTAGTATATATATAGTGTGTATATTCTTATTATATCTACTTTTTGCGAATGGACAACTAGAGGCACTAATATTTTAATTTCAAACTGTAAATTTGACGTTGAAAAGTGCCTTTTAATGGTCTAGTTGAAATAAATAAATTGACTTTAACTTTGAATTTATACGTCATCCTTAACCTTTTCCTACGGTATATCTAAAATCAATTATCTATGTTATAGTGAAAGGTCGATATGCAGTCGATTCGCGGAAAGACTCGTTTATACAAGGTTTGACCAAAGCCTTTCCAACCGATATGCCCCACGGGGCTCCTATATACCCAATAATTAAATAATTTAGGTCTTTAGTCAAATTGAGTTTCAGCGTTTGACTGTCCAAATTAGTCTCTATTTATTTCTAAATCCGTACAAATCTTTGGCAAAAAAGAACCCCTTGCACAACCCAGAGTTATCTTATAACCCCGAGTAAGTTGCTAACCCGGAGCCATTATGTATGACGATGTTGGGTAATTACTTTATCTTAATTAGGAATAAAGTTAGGAAATTATTTGTAATTACCTGAACCTCGTATTAACAAATAACTTGAAAGTTAAAACAATCCTGCAAACGGGCCTAAGAAACCAGTCCTTTTTGCACCAACCGGGGATTGTCCTTGGCTATACTTTCATAGTGCATACAGGAATAATCGTCGGTTTGAAATATCTAACGGGGCTTCTGTGAGTTGGTTTCGGCCCCTCGCCCGCTGTCAAACGACCGAGACCCTGGGGTCCCGTATAGTCTCTTGATGATGAAAATTGAACTTTATTTTATCAGCTCTTCAATTTTAAAAGTTTTGAAATTCCAATCCAAAATTGCCATACATTCACATTTTGTTTAAAATTAAAACAGAAAACCATTTTAGAAAGTCCGACAACCCTGAACGCAACGCGAGTAGTGAATCAATAGCGCACGTTTTCCGGTTTAATTAAAATTTCGACATAATGTTACCTTTGAACGACCCTACATTGTAACAAGTAATTAAGGCTGCACTGATAAATGACTGCTTTTATATTTTTATAATAAAAGTAACACCCTTTTATTTTTGAATTTTATACAAAACTTACCTTATAAAACTGTAGGTACCTAGCTACCCACACTTTCCGAAATAAATGATTTAGTCAATATTTATTTATTTACTAGTGGCCCGCCCCGGCTTCGCCCGGAAGTATATTCTTTCATAAGAACTTCCTCCTGACGATAACAAACATAACAAAAGAATAATTAGCGGAATTGGTCCAGCCGTTCATGCGTGATGCCGTGACCAAGGGAAATAGGGACTCATTTTTATATGTATAGATTTATACATCGTTTTCCTTCTTTATTTTTTTATTGTACACCATAGTAACTTATATATCTACAGTGAAGAAAAGTTCATGTACAAAGGCGAGCTTAACTCAAAGTTGAGTTTTCTACCAGCAAACGTTTCGAGTGACTGAGATTACAATAGAGGGTAGGATCCAGTGCATATTAAAATACTACAAATTTTTCAATACATAAATATACCTACATGCATAAATATAAATATATACACAAACATATAATATATGAATATTATGTCAAAACCGAAAGGAAATGCTCTTTAACTTTCCTCTTGAACACATCAAGAGAAGGGCTATCGCGAAGGAGTGTGGGAGCGAGTTCCAGAGGCGCAGTTATAGAGTAGGAACCATCATAGCGGCTGAAAGTGTCCCTTTTGATATCTCATTACTTTAAGGTTACATTCTATGAATATAAATAATGTTTAGTGTCTAAGAAACATGGGTTCCGGAACGCATTTTTACGCAGTTAACTCCAAACTTAACTAAGATAATTAAAATCTGTCACCAGTATAACAAGTATTTAAGTACCTAAATTTCATCGATAAATAAGGTCGTCACCGTAAACAAGGCCTGAGGAATGCACAATAAAAAATCTCACAAAGAAAATCCCGCCTATATGCACACTACAAATAATTCACCTACCCACATGCTAAGCATTTTGCTAAAAGGAAAATTCCTAAACAACATCGTCTCCTTTTTAACCTTCTGACCGCCATCATACAAATCACTTTCCGGGTTGCCAACGCTAAAAATAAGTTGAGGCATTTCGTACATTTAATAATAGAACTTGGGACCTTTTTGTCCGGTAGTGAATAGAGGGGTTTGATGATGATTGGGGAATAATAGGACCTCGTTATTTTGGTCCACTTATAATTCTTGACCTCTATTTGTTTAAACATAACATTTCAGTCGTATTTCTTGAAGGGTTAGGCAGAGGTGGACCTTTTACTTTATTATACTTCGCATTTTGCTATTTATTTTTAATACTAGATAACCCGGTAAACTTAGTACCTCAAAAAATTATTTAACTGCAACGCTTTTTTTTCCAACCCAAATCAACCATTTTTTACGCCTCAATACTGGGGAGTATAGAGGTCTAAAAAAGAACTGTCAACAATTTAAATTTTACGCTTATTTTGTTTCGCTTCTCTCTTTCTATTCTTTTCGCGTCACGGACTAAGCTTCGTGGGCTGAAAAAGGCCAAGGGCCCTTGGCCTTTGGACACTATTTAAGTACAATTGTCGTACTTAAATAGTGTCCAAATTCAAGACGCAATATTATCTCAGCGACAATCGATATCACTCAAAAGCTTGTTAAAATGTATCGAAATTAAATGTTTTTTTTAAGTTAGCAACTGCGATGTGAACGCTCCTTTAAAATACGAGTATTGCCACACTTAAATATGTCCGTCATACATATTATTTAAGAAAAAAAACTTAGATGTTCAATCAAATCAAGCCTAAGAAGTAACCACTATGTTTCACAAGGCACAATTCCGTGCATCGCGGCCGATCGAAACCGCGCGCGATTTATCGCATGCGACAATAGTCAGAGTATGAGGATGTATTTCGCCGTTTCCGAGGTTTGCGACAAACGCGTGCGGTTGATGTATAATTTTTGCGCTTATTTTGTCTCCCTTCTCTCTTTCTATTCTTTTCGCGTGACGGACCAAGCTTCTTGGGCTAAGAAAGGCCAAGGGGGCAATAAGTCCGATTCTCGTACTTAAATACTGTCCAAATTCAAAACGCAATATTATCTCATCAACAATCAATGTCAATCAAAGGCTTGTTAAAATGTACCGAAGTTAGAAGTGTTTTTTCACAGTTTGTTACTGCGATGTGAACGCTCCTTTAAAATACGAGTAGGTATTGCCACACTTAAATGTGTCCGTCATACATATTATTTAAGAAAAAACCTTAGACGTTCAGTAAAATCAAGCCAAGAAGTAACCGCTATGTTTCACAAGGTATAATTCCGTGCATCACGGCCGAACGAAACCGCGCGCGCGCGACAATAGTCAGAGTATGAGGATGTATTTCGCCGTTTCCGAGGTCTGTGACAGACGCGTGCGGTTGACTTCGGAAGCGGTGCCATACATTTTAATACTCTTGACTATTGTCGCATCAGCCGCGCGCGGCTACAATCGGCCCCGATGCACGGAATTGTATGTACCATACTTCAAAAAACCATAGCTAAAGTCACATTCTTGCCTTTCCAACCTTACTAATTTATTTAACACCTTTATCGCCCCCAAACAAAAACCCTATTTATCTAACACATACTCCATACATAGGGCTGCAAACCGACCTTAATTGAAAACTGTCCTTACACCGGTTTTAGCTTATGCCTTGATTTTAATAATAGATAACATTGACGGCCATAGTCTTCGGCCGATGGCTTTATACCGGATTACTGGTGGTTTTGGGTACGGGTTTAGTGGAAAGTTAATAATATATGTTTTTTTAAGAGCGTATGCTTGTTAGTGTCATGGTTATTTAAATTGGGTTCCGTGTTTGACAGTGAAAGTTAGGAGGAGCTCGTGGCTAAATAATAACAGCCACACGGGTCGATCTTCAAGGTTAAGAAACGCTCGCCGAGATTGGTCTGTGGATGGGTGACCATCTCAACATACCGAGACTCCTCCGTGCCTCGGAACGCTCGTTAAGCCGTTGATCCCGGCTGTCATTCGTAGATCTTGGAGAGTCGTTACGGATAGACAGAAGCCAGATAATCTAACACCAGTCTTGCCAAGGAGTACCGTGTTACCCAGTTAATGGGTTTGTGGCAGCCGCTCCACGTAAAATACTGGTATTCAGCTGAATTCGGTTTGACTGGAAGCCGACCCCAATAAAGTTGGGAAAAGGCTAGGCAGATGATGATGTTTGACAGTGAAAGTTAACGATTTTGTTTTGCGATTAGAAAAAGGGTTTGTATTGTGTATGTTTTTATAAACATGTATGTAATGATATTTCAATAAAAGCTCAAATCCTAAATATCTTTCGGGAATACTTTACAATAGAGTTATCTAATGTATTTATCTTTTATACAAAAATAAACTGATGTTCGTCTCGCTGAAGCTGCTAACCTTTGTGAAAAACCTCACCGGGCCATCTTGTTTATTTACGAGTAAAGATTAGTAACGCAATAATTAGTTCCTTGAACATAATACACCGATTAGTTACATTATTGTTTAATTTATAATCTTCAAAACCAAGACAGTTTGTGCACTGCAACATTTACTAAATATTAAATTAATATTTTATTCAGTTTATTAGAAGGCCACCACAATCCAATCCCTTAAGGTAATTCCAGTTCAGCCCCTTAACCATAACCTCCCAACTAATGATCTTCATCTCATGTTTTATTAAAACCTCATGCAGCAAAGACAGTTTGTCCCGCCACAAATAAAACCATCTTCTCGAATGTTGGCGGAAAGTTTCAATTGAAATGTCACGATAACGAATAACAATAGTCCGCGTTGTTGAGCGCCTGGTACTACGAACAGTCGTACTGGGGACGTAGTTTCTGACAACTTTTTGTATCTATGGCAGCTTGGTAGGATCGAATTATTTTTGTTCTTGATTTAGTGGGAAAAGTGATGATGTATTTTATTTTGTTCTTTTGGGGCCTGTTACTTTAACAGACGTCGGTTTTGTTTGCCTGGTTGTGAAATAAATATATTTGTTTGCATTTTTTTGCACGACCATAAAATTGCTTCATTGGAAGTTGGGAGGTTTTGGATTCATAAGAGCATCGTGATTGTGACTGATAGGATTTTTCATCGTATTTTATCATATTGAAATAAAAACTTAGGTACCTAAATGAACAAAATAAATCTTTTGCAAGACTTATACAAAATTTTACACGACATATCGACCATCCTCTGTCGGAGGCTACCCAGTACCCTAAACAAAGTCATAAGACGAAAGTGAGTGAGTGAACTAGACTGATCAGCCGGTTAATTCTGTAAACAAGTAGCAGTAAAGGCTCTAAAAATCCATATAATCAAGATGTCATGTGATCACAAAGTGAGCTGTCATTTTATCTTGATTATATGGATTGACAACTCACCTCATGATCACTTTACCCAAGCCTTCACTTCGACATGTTTACAGAATCGCCCGGCTGATCTGCTTAGCTCAGCACTGACAGACGCACGACGAATAATGCGACATAATTTTGTTTACCTATATTTAGTACTAGCTGTGCCAACAGTTTTGCTCTTTGCGTGAACGATTCCGATAGAGAATAGAAGAAGAGAGAACGAGACGACATCCAGGTATAATGAAATATGAGGTGTCACATTTCACATGGAATATTTTCAGGCGTTGTCTCATATGAAAAATAAATTTGTCTTATAATAAGATAAGACTACTGGGGAACAAAATTACGAACACATTTTTTGGCCTCAATTTGAATACTTCATTCATGAAAAAGAAAAGAAAGGTTGCCTGGGAGATAACTCAACTTTGAGATAACTCGCCTTATCTAATAACTGTGTACTACTGTGTACTGTCATGTTTGGCGTGGAATAAAAAAGTTATATTAGACGACACGGTGGGCGCAGTAGTTGAGCTATTGACTGCTACGCTGCGAGTCGCGGGTTCAATTCTCGCACGGAACAAATATTTGTATGTACAGATAGTTGTTCCGGGTTTGGCCGTTTGTACATTTAAGTTTGTAAACGCACCCACGACACAGGACAAATTCATAGTGTGGGGCAGACTATAAAAAAAAGTATTAAAAAAAGGTTCAGCTTTATGTATCCACTAGCTTTATCTATTTAACTAAACGAATGTTTTCAAATCACGCGTAAACACTCAATCTGAGACACTGTTCATTGCTTTACAACGGAGAACAATCTTCACTGCACCCTCGCCCGCCGTCAAAACATTACACGGCAAAACACCATCAAAGTTAACACCTAATAGTTATCGAGGCAAAATATTAAAGAGCCGGGGCGTCATCTTCAGTTTATTGACCGTCTAGCGTAGTTACAGAGATCGCGAGCACCTAATCAGGGCCCAGGTAATTCAAGCGGCTGTTGAAAGCAGCTGATTGGATATCGATCCGCCTGCATCCTTGCCTTGGCTTAAGATAGTTTCTGTTAT